>JAVYIG010002140.1:0-268485 GCA_035222895.1 Strongylocentrotus droebachiensis
CTTGGTACAGTTTTTGCACATAAGTATACTGTATTACTGACAAAAAATGTGGAAGGCACAGTTGGTAATAATTGATAGTCACACACACGACCTTGTAGGAAACCACTTTTAACCTTCCCCATATCTGGGATATCGTAGCTTGACACTAATATGGTAAGCTTAGATTGAAAATCTGAAGTTTAAACTTGACATAAAGGTATTGTGTTGAGAAAGTTGAGGAAATTGACCTGTAAGATTAAATTGTTCAAAAGCATTGTCAAGTTTGCAGTCAGAATGTATGTGAGCGCACACTCACAGTCAAGCAGCCAAAGTGGTCAAGCATGATGTCAATGCCTATTGTGAGAAGCAAGACTTTTATTCAATTCAGTGGAAATTAAAAGATGTTTCTAAAATTGTACCATGTTAAAAGTATTGCAGAAATTTCAATCAATGGTATTTTGATAGAGTCTAAAATTGAGTTCTGGTCAACTGCACTGGCAGATTGGGGGGAATGGGAGAGGTTAGGGGGAGGGGGGGGGGGGGGGGGGGTGGGAGGGGGGGGGGGGGGTTCACAACCAGCCTGTGCCTTCAAACTGTGCCCACTTCCCTTTTTGCTTCTCAAAGAATTTTGTTATACAGCTCAGTAAAAACAACGACAACAACACCTAAAATTCCTGATGCATTTCTTTGCTTCAGACTATTCTGGCACATACCAAACTATAAGATTCATCTTTCCATAATACCAAACACCATTTGTTGCTGATACCGCCAAACTGTATTTTGTATGAATTTCCAAGTGATATGTAACAAAACTATTTTTAATGAAATATTTTGCTGTTTAAATTTCAATTTCATGTCATCTTACAGCTGGCAAATGTGCATACCTTTCCCCATTTAAATATAAGTATTATTGTGTATGATACATACATCTCAAAGGATGAGGGAGATTAAATCTAAGCAGAACAGTAAATCATTATTAGCATAGACCGGTTTACCATCATATTCAAATTTTATGCATACTTTTGAAACAAAGGTTGTTCTTGACAACCTGAAGGCTGGCCCGAGACTTGCCCCACACAGCAACAAATAATGTATGCAGACTGGATTCCAAGTATTGTAGTTCATTCATTAATAACAGGTAAATGGAATACCTTGTCACTAGGTCCACAGGAAAGAAACATCCATAAATTTGAATATGTTAGTAATCCGGTCTATTCTGGTGTGTCGGAAATAAAAATGGGAAAAACAATAAAACACAATCAAAACACTTGAAATGCCGGGTAATACAGTTTATAATTATATTGCAATCAATGTAAAAATGTTGTGCCCTTTCCAATGTAATAATTATTTACAGAATGATAATCATGTTTGTGATGATGTACATTTGCTATTATTGTAATGTGTAATTTTTCTACATAAATGTGAAAATAAATGTCTTACTTGGCATCTTAATGACAGGAAACAATATGTTTCAATGCAAAATAAAAAGTCAAACATCATGAATGTCAACACAGGAGTGGCTCAAGGTTCAATCCTTGGGCCCTTCCTGTTTACAGTCATGATAAACGATCTTCCCAGGCATTTAAGTAAAGGTAATGTTTATTTGTATGCAGATGACACGACAATATCCGTTTATGGACAGTCTAACAGATATTGAAATCCAGCTTAACAATGTAATGCAAGAAGTAAATGAATGGATTGACAGAAACAAGTTGATCCTCAATCCAGAGAAGACCAAAGCTATATTAATAGGCTCAAGACAAAAATTACATCGATTTTCAAATCTAAAGTTGCATGTTACATTAAAAGGTAAATATGTTGAATCGCTTCATTATACGGAGAGAGGCTTTAAACTAACGTTCTAACGTAATGAACTGATCGCAACTAATATTCAATCACTTCATCCTTTCCTTCCTAATGAATTCTTTAAAATAACAAGCCGAATAACAATACAGAAAATAACTACTAACAATTTACTGACATTGTTAATTGCACAACACAACGCCACTAGGCTATCGTCGATCCAAGAGAGGACCAGCAACTACGCCCTCTCACATCGCCTGACGGAAATCATTGAATGACGATGGAAACGCCATTAATCCCAACAACAACAACAGAATGTGATGATGAATCTAGGTCTCTAGTTGTAACCATCGACTCTAGCCTTGACTTTAAGATACATACTGATAAGTAACTCCGGGAAGCTCCAACACCGGTGTTGGAGCTTCCCGGAGTTAACTGATAAGGTGTCTTTAATGGTGAAACGAAGCTACACATGTAGGTGTAATAAGAAAATTAAAAACATATTTTGCTACTAAACAATTATCTGATATATATTGGGGGTACACCCCATACCCCATGTTCTTTACTGTTGTAATGTATGGTTGCGCAGAAGTATTGGGAATTTCAATACCTGAAAGGTAATACAAAGTTTTGGTATGGGGTCATGAATTTGGTTCAAATTAACATATTGGAAGCATATGCGATCCTACAATATTCAGTGATCGTTGTCCCGGTTGAAATCGAGTCTAAAGTGATGAAATTGTAAATAATAAACTCTTTATGTTGTATAGCGCCCTCTCAAGGTCAAGATATTAATTTAGCTATTAAACAATGTTATATGACTAAAATCGACCAATTTGCTATTACCGTTTGGAATATAAATATCACAACTGCATATTCTGAGATTTTCATGGTCGCAGCTACCATCGTATGGCCATAGGCGCTATTTGAAATGTATCACAATTTACCGGGAGCACCGGTAAATTTTTATATTCCATTTTTCTCAAAAGCAGAAGTGTTTTAGAGGCTAAATGTTTTGGTGCTTATAATACATCCATAGAGGCATCCAAATATATCAAAATTGTAAAGAATCACTATCCAGCCAATTTTCCAAATTTGCCAAAACTTTGTAATACCTTTAAACAAATTACACAAAAGAGCTGCCTATATAGTTTCAAAAAAGTCATGGGATATACTGTCCCTGGATGTATTCCAGTCACTATGCTGGCCAACTATTGATAAGTTGTTCTGGAAAACAATGTGCCGTTTAATGTATAAATGCGTAAATAGAATAACACCTGAAACCGTACATGACAGACTTATATTCGTTGACGATAATTCACAACAAATAACTTGCAACACAGATAAGATGATGTTGCGGTTACCGAAATCTCAAACAGAACTTTACAGGAAGTCATTTATTTTTTTTAGGCAGTGAAATTTGGAATGAGCTTCCGCTTGAAGTTTAAGAAGCACAGAGCCTAGCAATCTTTAGGAGAGCTCTAAAATGATTTCTCACATGGTACGTATCGTGTTCATTCTGCTGTTGATGTATAAAATGGATATTGACTGACTGTATAATGCAAGGTTTTTCCACCTCTGGTAGATTTAATGCATTTTTCATCCCAATAGATTTAGTTCTTACATGTTTATCAGTTTCTTTCTCATTATCTATTATGATTCAGTTTTTGTCATGTTACTTAACTCCATTACCATACCATGCTTACAATATAATGTTAGTATAATTATCTTTAATTGACTGTTGTTCTTTTGTGAAATATTGATATGTACTTATTAATATTCAGTTAATGTGTTCCCATGTTTTTGTTTAACTAATTTTTTATAGTTTATTTTTTTATCATTATCTAAAGAGTTATTCGGCCTGTCTAGTTGATCGAAAGGCAAATCAATTTTATCTTAAGCGGTTTTACTTAGGATTTTCTTCTGAAGCTGGTGGTCTTAATATAATCATTTCTGTGCATGGGCCGCTTTAGAAGCTAAGCAAATTCATTCATTCGGGTCCGTTTTTCTTGGGATAATTTCTTGTCCGCGTACTGTCTTGTTAACAGAGTTATTTTCCCGGGCTATATAGTTGATCTAAAAGAAAAACAATTTTTCCGGGATAATTTATTCTCGGTGTAATTTGTCCGGGTTCAAAAAGTTGTCCGCCCTCTATGGCGTTGTCACTGAATCATGCTCTTGTCTTCCGGTTGATCGGGACTAGGCAAGGTTTTGGAACTCTCGTTCATCGACTTTAATTACCAGGAAACGATTAACCATCAAATTGACTTGTTTTCGAGAAAAAATATGGAACAATATACACCAACAAGAGGTATTGCACCACCCCATGATCATGACACCGTAATCTTAGACGCTTGCCCTGCCAGCAGATCGCCGTCGATTGCTCTTGGATGTCCCGCTCAAGTTACATGTGCTTTTTTGCAGATGAACAAAATTAAGCGGCGTTTCAAGGGGTGTCGTATTTGCATTTGACATTAAAATATACCGAGCTGTGTCACTTTATCCCATTTATAAACCCGAATTCGCGAAATCATAATAAAAATATGATCGAGATTATATTTCCGAAAAACAAGCTTGGTATGATTGACAAAAATGGGCTTGAATCTGATCATTATTTTATCTTTTTGGAACATGGCCTTGATAATTATGATGGTAGTACGGTGATCAATTGGATCAAATACAAGAAAGGACGTGGGGGGGGGGCATTATAGTCAATTTTGACTGAATTGCCTTAAAACGTAATCAAACATCAACAAGAAGTGGGGGGGGGGGGGGGGGGTAAACCCACCCAAAGACCCAAATTGTATGAACATCATAGGGCCGGATGCTTTCGATATCGCAAAGGTATACACAAAACTCTGAAAACATACTACAAAAGAGAACAAAATAATAATTCTTGTATTTTGGGGGATTTAATTTGTTTGTTTTTTAAACTTGTGTTTCATAATTATTCATTGTCAGTCTCTATAATTATGTTCATGCCATTATGATTATACTTTTTAATTAGCTACTGTACGGACCATTGTTTGAATGCATTGATTGTTAAACTATATGGGTCAAGGCGCATGAATTCTAATCAACATTCTTTCGAAAGGGAAAGATGACCAAGATCCTCAAAATGAAATTTGTTAGAAAAATTATTAAATTTAACTCCATGTACTCATAATCGGAAAGAGTTGGTTTTCAGCAGACAAAAAACAATTTTTGGAGCCAGAAAAACATTATCTGATATTACTCTGAAACAGAGGAAGCGCTCTTCTGGTCATGGACAGACTGATCATAGACCCCCCCCCCAAAAAAAAAAAAAAAAAAAAAAAAAGAAAGAAAGAAAAAATAAACAAAGAAAAAGAAGAAACTAGATGGAATTCGACTGCGCGCAGTCGAAAATGATGCCTCCGTCATAGAGCAATTTTACAAACCGAAACGTTCATAAGTTGACCTCTGTGACCCTTGACCTTTGACCTACGTGCTCCAAAATCTAATCAGATTGTCTTCCTATGGTGATACACACTATCATTAAGTTTGAAGTTTTTACATCTCCAGTGGTTCTTGAGATATCATGATAACAATCTCAATGTATGGAATTTCATAAGTTGACCTCTGTGACCCTTGACCTTTGACCTACGTGCTCCAAAATCTAATCAGATTGTTTTCCTATAGTGATACACACTATCACTAAGTTTGAAGTTTAAATCTCCAGTGGTTCTTGAGATATCATGATAACAATCTCAATGTATGGAATTTCATAAGTTGACCTCTGTGACCCTTGACCTTTGACATACGTGCTCCAAAATCTAATCAGATTGTTTTCCTATAGTGATACACACTATCACTAAGTTTGAAGTTTAAATCTCCAGTGGTTCTTGAGATATCATGATAACAATCTCAATGTATGGAATTTCATAAGTTGACCTCTGTGACCCTTGACCTTTGACATACGTGCTCCAAAATCTAATCAGATCGTCTTCCTATGGTGATACATACTATCCTTAAGTTTGAAGTTTAAATCTCAAATGGTTCTTGAGATATCGCGCTAACAAACTCAATACAAGGAATTTCATAAGTTGACCTCTGTGACCTGTGACCTTTGACCTACGTACTCCAAAATCTAATCAGATCGTCTTCCTATGGTGATAAATACTATTCCCGAGTCTTAAGTTTAAATCTTAAATGGTTCTTGAGATATTGTGATAACGGTCAAACGGGACGGACGGACGGACGTACGGACGGACGGACGTACGGACGGACGTACGGACGGACGGACGTACGGACGGACAACCCGAAAACATGATGCCTCCGGCACCACCTTCGGTGGCGGAGGCATAAAAAATTGTATTAATTTAATTTCATAATTTTACGCCTTAAAGCTTATCTGTACTAGTTTATAGGAGGGATTAGACCACCCTCCAAGGTCACTGGACAGGTGGTTATCTCATCAACTCAGCTCTCAATTAACATAAGAAAAAGAGGATCATGAAGGACCAATGGTCACTGATTAGGCATTGTTTTCTATATAGAGGGCGCAAGCAGCTACAAGTAGGACAGTGTGGCTTAAAGACTTGTTCAGATATGGCGCCGAAAAAAAAAGTACTGCGAGTTGTGTTATTTTTGTTTTCATGGGCCTTAAAACGAGTGCGGGGCATCATTTTCTCGTTAAAGTTTTAATATTTTGTATTACTTTGTCTTGATTGGGAAACTTTATTCACATAGTACATGAATTTTGCCTTATGGAAGGAATTTTCATTAACATAAGAGTTATACTAATAATCCCCCCACCCCCCCCCCTTTTTTTTCTCCTTTTAAATAATACTTCGTTTTTTGGTCGTATCAATTTTGATGATTATTATTATTATTCTATTCATAACCTTGAATATATATGTAGGATATCTCAAAGGAGAAAAGTGTAGGACGTGACCTTTGTAAAGTACATCACAAGTTGTATATACTATACTTTTATGAAGGCGTAAAACTAAGCACACTTGAGTACCATTATGACATCATTATTACTCTATTTGAGGTGTACCAAGGCGTAGGAAACCATGCAGCTTGCAACGATTACAACAATGTTCAGCCAATCATTTAAACTCGATATTTATTTCATCATTAACCAAATTCCTTTTGCCGGATTACAATATTAATCATTCCATCAACTTCCTAGCCGCATTTTCCTATTGACTAGCTTTATACGAATGTACAATATTGCATCAGTGGTCTTCCGAATGTTATTTGCATTAAAGGTATAGACCAGTTTTGGAAATGCCCCCCCCCCCCCCCCCACTCTCAAAAAATGAAATGGAAGCTTTTTTTACCAATCATGTGAAAGAATATGTTTTGACTAATACGTGATGATAAACATTTTGCCGGGAAACCTCCTACTAATTGATATATTTGGTAAATTATCATATCGATCCGGCCTGGATAGATATCGCGAATCCACTTCAACATTGAACATTTGGGCATATATTTCTGCTTGTTTGCGAATTTAGGTTGAAGTGTTGCCATCTAAACCTCTGAAGGCAATATTTAAACAATATTGAATGGATATCTTGCACCCAAAACCCTTGAACCGCAATTTTACTACGACCAGTTTTTACCTTTAAGGAGTTTTCAGAAATGCAACTTGCGGAAGGAACCGAATCAGGAGAATGATATAATAATTATAGTAAGAAATGGAAAAATAAGAATTAAAAGTAGCATACAGTTTGGAAACCGCAGAGAAGACTGATAGAAACATATTGTGAATGTTTAAAGATAATTATGGAGCGGCAATTTGGAAACATTAGATCATATAAAATCGTCAATGATTTTAATGTTCACTTTAGTAATCTTTTTTTTTTTTTTTTTTGGAGGCAAGAGTAATTTCAAATTGTTCAATACCTATTGTATGTCCCATGCAAATCACGTTTTGATTACATAATACGTCAGTGTAAAGTTCACGCACTTCAGAAGGCGACGGAGAAATAGTTTCCAGTTGACTTTTCGAAAAGCTTTGTGATCGTATTCACAGAGAATTTCTGAGACGATTGCAAAGGCTTTCGAAAAATCAACTTTTAAGGTAATTTCATCATCCGACATTGAAATGACGTAGGCCTATTACGTAACCGAACATGATTACATTGAAATATACATGTACATTATTGGAGTTGCCATTGAGATGACTGTTCGAAAGACTTTGCGAAAGACTTTGCGATCGTCTGTTGTAAACCTGTAAACTTCAGGCTCGATGAATTATCTGATTTTAAAAATATTTTAATTATAAATATTCAACCTCTCTTTGTCCTTGCCCTTTGTGGTCACTTTTCTTTAGGTTATCGACACAGAAGAAAACTCTCATTGCAGCACTCCTATATATATATATCGGTGATTCGGTGTTAAAAGCACCTACCGTAATTCTTTAGCACCTTATGCGAATGTCCCACCACTTACCATACCATTAACGTTTAGAGGAAACGTTAAATCTTTCAGTGTTTGGTGTAACATGCACCATCAATTCCTCAGCACAATATGCAAACCATAATAATCCCCACATCTTTTGTCATTCCATAAACTTAAAGATAAAGTTGAGTTCTGGTCATGCGATTGCACTGTGAAAGAAACGGTGTGGAATCGATCAGAAAAAGGTTGATCATGTAGCATATAAGTATTGGTGTGTACTGCAAGGGTCTGTAATCATCAAAATGATAAGAAATTTGGCCCAGTCTTGGTAAAAGTAACAAGTACTGTACACAGAAAGATTCATATGGGAGTACACAAACATGTTGCATAAAAATGTGGTCATCGTTTTAAAGCTGTTTTATGTCATATTTAGAATATGAAGGCATTTGCCCCTGATTTTTGTTGTTTCTGTTTTTACAATCAGAAAATTAAAAATCATGTTCAAAGAAATAGTTCTTGCTGACACTATTATTTCTTTAATAGTATAGAACTCCGGATTAAGTAACTCAGCTCCATAACTAATACATCCTGTCACAACCAGTTTCCTCAACTGAGACCGGAACTTAAGGCATCAAGTTTCTGCTTTTAATTTTCTTTTAAAAAAGTCAGAATATACAGGATCATTGAGCAAAGATACCTGCCTAGATGGAGCATCTCTTTCATGCAATCTTCCTGATGTACATGTAGCTGCTCTACGTGCCAGACAAAAACAGGGCCAGAAGAGGTAAAGTTATTCAAACCTTTCATGCAATCTTACTATTGTAGAAGTATTTGCTCTAGGTACCAGATAAAAACAGGGCCAGAAGAGGAAAGTCTGAATGAGGTCAGGTTATTCAAACCTTTCATGCAATCTTACTATAAAGTGTACATGTAGCTGCTCTAGGTACCAGATAAAAACAGGGCTAGAAGAGGAAAGACTGAATAAGGTTAGGTTATTCAAACCTTTCATGCAATCTTACTATAAGTGTACATGTATCTGCTCTAGGTATCAGATAAAAACAGGGCCAGAAGAGGAAAGACTGAATAAGGTAAGGTTATTTAAACCTTTCATTCAATCTTACTATAAGTGTACATGTATCTGCTCTAGGTATCAGATAAAAACAGGGTCAGAAGAGGAAAGACTGAATGAGGTAAGGTTATTCAAACCTTACATGCAATCTTACTATAAGTGTACATGTATCTGCTCTAGGTACCAGATAAAAACAGGGCTAGAAGAGGAAAGACTGAATAAGGTAAGGTTATTCAAACCTTTCATGCAATCTTACTATTGTAGAAGTATTTGCTCTAGGTACCAGATAAAAACAGGGCCAGAAGAGGAAAGACTGAATGAGGTAAAGTTATTCAAACCTTTCATGCAATCTTACTATTGTAGAAGTATCTGCTCTAGGTACCAGATAAAAACAGGGCCAGAAGAGGAAAGACTGAACGAGGTAAGGTTATTCAGAATCCATAAAATGGGACTGATGAGACCTTGCACGATCATGTAATAAAATAGGGATTGTAGTATGTCTTCGTATACTTAATTTTGTAAACTGATAAATTATACTTTTGAATCAGTATTAATAATACACCAAAATCTTGTCATATCAATTGTATTTCATCTTATATGACAACATTTTGGTGACCAATTGCCTCTGATCCAGGATAAATTCAAATTGATTTTGCGATGACGTTTGGACAAAAAAGATTGATGTTTGATAATTAATGTATAACGATACCTAAAATTGTTGTTAGGTGGACAGTAGGCCTAATCTAGTGAAACTATTGGATGGGGTGACAGGGAAGTATGTAAACATACATGTAATGTCCAAGAAGCGGTTGTACTTGGTCAGGGGTGGTATTAAAGGCACACTGTCCTACTTGAAGCTACTTGCTCCCTCTATATAGAAAACTTCCCCAATCGGTGCCTGTTGGTCCCCCATGATCCTCTTTTTCTTATGTTAAATGAGAGCTGAGTTAATGAGATAGCCACCTGTCACAGTGACCTTGCTGGCTCGCTGTGTGGTCTAATCCCTTCTAGCTGAAGTAGTAAAGCCTACCTTTAATACAAAAAGATGTTAATTGTCAAAATGAATTTATATTAAGACGGGTCATTGGTTAATTTTTGTGCAACTAATGCGAGTGCACTAATGACAAGTGTTTATTCTGCTGAATTATAATTTGTTATGACAATTAACATACAGACCCAGATTTCACTTTAAACTTCTCATGGCTAACAGTATTTCTTAAAAGTTAGAAAGCTAGGGCTTATAATGACGTGAGATATTTTTTTTGTACATTACAGTAAAATAACCACCAACATCAGAATCAAGATGGACACCCAAACTGTAAACCTGGAAGGTACTACATCTATGGAACCACCTGAAGGCACATCCTTTGTGTATGCTACTAGGAGTCAAGCTGTAATCGTTGGTTCTTTACTCATCATCATAGGAATACTTGGTTTCTTTGGAAACCTGATGGTGATTCTGGCTGTCTCCCTCTGCCGAAATCTGCAAGACACAACCCATGTGTTTGTGGTGAGCCTCAGCGTCGCTGATTTTATCACAGCACTGATCCTGCCATTCCAAGGTTTCTCAGTGCTCTCTGAGACTGGATGGCCTTTTGGCAGTGGGCTCTGCAAACTGTTTAGAGCCTTGCTTATTTTGACGTTATCAACCAGCTCCCTTATTCTGACTGCAATTGCGGTCAACCGTTACATCCTCATCACCAAGAGTATGAGACTGCGACAGATGATCTACACTCGCAGTAGCATTGCTATCATGGTAGCATCCCTGTGGCTTTTTCCCTTCCTGGTGATGGTTGTACCACAGCTAATCCCCGCAACAGGTGTAAGGCATGATCCTGGCTCTAGGATTTGTACTTGGGACTTGGGGCATCCCGGGTATGGAGTGTTCCAAATCATAATCTTAGCAGGCGCCCTCTGCTGCTCCGCCCTGATCATCTTCTGCTATGTTGCCATCATGCTCTATGTCTGGAGGCACATCAGAGAGACAAGGGACAGACGGAGGGTATCTTCTGACAATATCAACAACCTAGAGGGATCACCAGCTGGCCCAAGTAAGATGCAGATTAACATCACCAAGAACCTTGCGCTTGTTGTAGTGGCCTTCTTCATTTGTCATCTCCCTTATTCATTGAGTCTCCACTCATATGAAATACAAAAACAACAAATTTACTTTTATTTGCTTCTCACTCTCTCTACTTGTCTAAACCCTATGATATATGCTGTCAAGCATCCTACATTTAAAGAAGTTTTCAAGTGCATGGTCTACTGCAGGTTCCATGATATTCCTCGGCCATCAGCATGGCTCAAGAATGTTCTCCGTGAAAGAAATGTGTCTTCATCTACAGCTTAATTTGTCAATCTTTCGCAAAGCTGTCAGTTGCTGATCAGTTTTTATGCACATAAGTACACTGTAATATCAGGGCTTAAATTAATCCAAGGCCACCAAGGCGATGGCCTTGGATGCCCCTTTGATTGGGCTCAATGCCCCTCTCATTGGCCTTGGAGATTTGTTGTGCCCTTTCCAATTCTCCCAATTGTGCTGTAATAAAGGAATGTGCCCTACAGAAAAGTGGCCTTGCCCTGAAAATATTGAAATTTAAGGCCTGACTGTATCATTGACAAAATTAAACCTTTAGAAGGGACAGTTGGTAGTATTTGAGTCACAGAAAAAACCTTGTAGTACACCACTTTATGGTAAGCTTAGATTGAATATCTAAAGTTTAACTTGACATAAAGGTAAAGTGTTGAGAAAGTTGGGGAACTTGACCTGTTAGATTAAACTTTAAAAAAAACACTGTCAAGTCTGCTGTCAGAATGTAGAAAGTGTACAGTCAAGCGGCCAAAGTGGTCAAGCTGGGTCAAAATGGTACCAATGCCTATAGTGACAAGCAAGACTTTTATTTTCAATTCAGTGGAAATTAAAAGATGTTACTAAAAGCATAGCGTATTAAAAGTATTGCAGCAATTTCAAACAATGGTATTTTGATAGAGTCTAAAATTCAGTCTGGGTAACACTGGCAGGGGGGCCGGGGGGGGGGGGGGGGGGGTGACACAACTGGCCAGTGCCTAATTAAAACTGTGCCCACTTTTTTTCTCTTTTTTTCTTCTCTTTTGCTAGGTCAGAAAAAACAATTACAGTAATTTAAAAAAACACAACAACACTTAAAATCACTGATGCCATTTCTTTGGTTCAGACTATTCTGACACAAACCAAACTATAAGTTTCATCTTTCCATTACCAAACACCATTTGTTGCTGATACCGCCAAACTGTACTTTGTATGAATTTCCAAGTGATATGTCACAAAACTATTTTTAATGAAATATTTTGCTGTTTAAATTTCAATTTCATGTCATCTTACAGCTGGCAAATGTGCATACCTTTCCCCATTTAAATATAAGTATTATTGTGTATGATACATACATGTACATATTTATACATCTCAAAGGATGAGGGAGATTAAATCTAAGCTGAATAGTAAATCATTATTGGCATAGACCAGTTTACTAACATATTCAAATTTGATGCATACTTTTGAAACAAAGGTTGTTCTTGACAACCTGAAGGCTTGCCCGAGACTTGCCCCACACAGCAACAAATAATGTATGCAGACTGGATTCCAAGTATTGTAGTTCATTCATTAATAACAGGTTAATGGAATACCTTGTCACTAGGTCCCCAGGAAAGAAACATCCATAAATTTGAATATGTTAGTAATCCGGTCTATTCTGGTGAGTCCTAAAATAAAAATGGGGAAAACAATCAAACACAATCAAAACACTTGAAATGCCGGGTAATACAGTTTTAAATTATATTGCAATCAATGTAAAAATGTTGTGCCCTTTCCAATGTAATAATTATTTACAGAATGATATCATGTTTGTGATGATGTACATTTGCTATTATTGTAATGTGTAATTTTTCTACATAAATGTGAAAATAAATGTCTTACTTGGCATCTTAATGACAGGAAACAATATGTTTCAATGCAAAATAAAAAGGCAAACATCATGAATGTCAACACAGGAGTGGCTCAAGGTTCAATCCTTGGGTCCTTCCTGTTTACAGTCATGATAAATGATCTTCCCAGGCATATAAGTAAAGGGAATGTTTATATGTATGCGGATGACATGACAATATCCGTTTATGGAAACAGTCCAACAGATATTGAAATCGAGCTTAACAATGTAATGCAAGAAGTAAATGAATGGATTGACAGAAACAAGTTGATCCTCAATCCAGAGAAGACCAAAGCTATATTAATAGGCTCAAGACAAAAATTACATCGATTTTCAAATGTAAAGTTGCATGTTACATTAAAAGGTAAATCTATTGAATGTGTTGATGAATCTAGGTGTCTAGTTATAACCATCGACTCTATAGCCTTGACTTTAAGATACATACTGATAAGGTGTCTTTAATGGTGAAACGAAGCTACACATGTAGGTGTAATAAGAAGATTAAAAACATATTTTTCTACTAAAAAATTATCTGATATATATTTGGGGTATACACCCCATACCCCATGTTCTTTACTGTTGTAATGTATGGTCACGCAGAAGTATTGGGAATTTCAATACCTTAAACAAATTACACAAAAGAGCTGCCTATATAGTTTTTAAAAAATCATGGGATATACCGTCCCTGGATGTATTCCAGTCACTTTGCTGGCCAACTCTTGATAAGTTGTTCTGGAAAACAATGTGCCGTTTAATGTATAAATGCGTAAATAGAATAACACCTGAAACCGTACATGACAGATTTATATTCGTCGACGATATTTCACAACAAATAACTTGCAACACAGATAAGATGATGTTGCGGTTACCGAAATCTCAAACAGAACTTTACAGGAAGTCATTTATTTTTTTTAGGCTGTGAAATTTGGAATGAGCTTCCGCTTGAAGTTTAAGAAGCACAGAGCCTAGCAATCTTTAGGAGAGCTCTAAAAGGATTTCTCACATGGTCGTATCGTGTTCATTCTGCTGTTGATGTATAAAATTGATATTGACTGACTGTATAATGCAAGGTTTTTCCACCTCTGGTAGATTTAATGCATTTTTCATCCCAATAGATTTAGTTCTTACATGTTTATCAGTTTCTTTCTCATTATCTATTATGATTCAGTTTTTGTCATGTTACTTAACTCCATTACCATACCATGCTTACAATATAATGTTAGTATAATTATCTTTAATTGACTGTTGTTCTTTTGTGAAATATTGATATGTACTTATTAATATTCAGTTAATGTGTTCCCATGTTTTTGTTTAACTTATTTTTTGCAGTTGATGTTTTTATCATTATCTAAACCAGGCCTTCTCAACTGGCGGCGCGCGCGCCACTTGTGGCGCTTGCGGTCAGTCGGAGTGGCGCGCGGCTGTTCCAAAAAATTAATACAAAATAAATACAAATTAAAAATTAAAAATTAAAGAAAGAAAAAATTAGAAAACTATATTTTAAAATTAAAAAACTCAGCAGAATAAAAAAAAGACGCAGTCGAAGTTGAGCCCAAAATGTAAGCAAGCCATTTTGTTTGTTTGATTTTCACTTGATTTTGACATTTTCCGTGTTTATTGCACCAAAATAACTCATAATAAAAATATGATCGAGATTATATTTCCGAAAAACAAGCTTGGTATGATTGACAAAAATGGGCTTGAATCTGATCATTATTTTATGTATCATCTTTTTGGAACATGGCCTTGATAATTATGATGGTAGTACGGTGATCAATTGGATCAAATACAAGAAAGGACGTGGGGGGGGGGGGGGGCATTATAGTCAATTTTGATTGAATTGCCTTAAAACGTAATCAAACATCAACAAGAAGGGGGGGGGGGGGGGGGGGGGGGGGGGGAACCCACCCAAAGACCCAAGTTGTATGAACATCATTGTTTAAATGCATTGATTGTTAAACTATATGGGTCAAGGCGCATGAATTCTAATCAACATTCTTTCGAAAGGGAAAGATGACCAAGATCCTCAAAATGAAATTTGTTAGAAAAATTATTAAATTTAACTCTATGTACTCATAATCGGAAAGAGTTAACGCTCCTCTGGTTTTCAGCAGACAAAAAACAATTTTTTGAGCCAGAAAAACGTTATCTGATATTACTCTGAAACAGAGGTAAGCGCTCTTCTGGTCATGGACAGACTGATCATAGACCCCCCCCCCCCCCCAAAAAAAAAAAAAAAAAAAAAAAAAAGAAAGAAAAAAAAATAAAGAAAAAGAAGAAAAAAATTGTATTAATTTAATTTCATAATTTTACGCTTCAAAGCGTATCTGTACTAGTTTATAGGATGGATAAGACCACCCTCCAAGGTCACTGGACAGGTGGTTATCTCATCAACTCAGCTCTCAATTAACATAAGAAAAAGAGGATCATGAAGGACCAATGGTCACCGTTTAGGCATTGTTTTCTATATAGAGGGCGCAAGCAGCTACAAGTAGGACAGTGTGGCTTTAAGACTTGTTCACATATGGCGCCGATTTTTTTTTTACTGCGAGTTGTGTTATTTTCATGGGCCTTAAAACGAGTGCAGGGCATCATTTTCTCGTCAAAGTTTTAATATTTTGTATTACTTTGTCTTGATTGGGAAACTTTATTCACATTGTACATGAATTTTGCCTTATGGAAGGAATTTTCATTAACATAAGAGTTATACTAATAATCCCCCGCCCCCCTTTTTTTTTCCTTTTAAATAATACTTCGTAACTCTTTTGGTAAAAACATGTGTTTTTTGGTCGTATCAATTTGGACTGACTTTCCAATCTTTAAAAAAATATATTTTGAGCAATAAGGAAACTGATGATTATTATTATTCTATTCATAACCTTGAATACCTTTGTAAAGTACATCACAAGTTGTATATACTATACTTTTATGAAGGCGTAAAACTAAGCACACTTGAGTACCATTATGACGTCATTATTACTCTATTTGAGGTGTACCAAGGCGTAGGAAACCCCCGGCCCCCCCACTCAGGTTTCGAAATGACCGCATGCGTGTTGCCAAAATGTCCTTTTCGTAACAAAAGAAAAAGGTCGACCCGTATTGACTTTACACACCGGACTTTTGCTGAAAAAGGGGGGGGGGGGGGGTGCTGAAAAAGGCTTGTATACAAAAGAAAAAGGTCGAGCCGTATTGACTTTACACACCGGACTTTTGCTGAAAAGGGGGGGTCGGTTGGAACACGCATATGCGTACCCTAAATAACACTGAGTGGGGGGGCCGGGAGGAAACCGTGCAGCTTGCAACGATTACAACAATGTTCAGCCAATCATTTAAACTCGATATTTATTTCATCATTAACCAAATTCCGTTTGCCGGATTACAATATTAATCATTCCATCAACTTCCTAGCCGCATTTTCCTATTGACTAGCTTTATACGATTGTACAATATTGCATCAGTGGTCTTCCGAATGTTATTTGCATTAAAGGTATAGACCAGTTTTGGAAATGCCCCCCCCCCCCCCCCCCCCCACTCTCAAAAAATGAAATGGAAGCTTTTTATTACCAATCATGTGAAAGAATTAAGGTTTTGACTAATACGTGATGATACAAATTTTGCCGGGAAACCTCCTACTAATTGATATATTTGGTAAATTATCATATCGATCCGGCCTGGATAGATATCGCGAATCCACTTCAACATTGAACATTTGGGCATATATTTCTGCTTGTTTGCAAATTTAGGTTGAAGTGTTGCCATCTAAACCTCTGAAGGCAATATTTAAACAATATTGAATGGATATCTTGCACCCAAAACCCTTGAACCGCAATTTTACTACGACCAGTTTTTACCTTTAAGGAGTTTTCAGAAATGCAACTTGCGGAAGGAACCGAATCAGGAGAATGATATAATAATTATAGTAAGAAATGGAAAAATAAGAATTAAAAGTAGCATACAGTTTGGAAACCGCAGAGAAGACTGATAGAAACATATTGTGAATGTTTAAAGATAATTATGGAGCGGCAATTTGGAAACATTAGATCATATAAAATCGTCAATGATTTTAATGTTCACTTTAGTAATCTTTTTTTGTTTTTTTGTTTTTTTGTTGGAGGCAAGGGTAATTTCAAATTGTTCAATACCTATTGTATGTCCCATGCAAATCACGTTTTGATTACATAATACGACAGTGTAAAGTTCACGCACTTCAGAAGGCGACGGAGAAATTGTTTCCAGTTGATTTTCGAAAAGCTTTGCGATCGTATTCATGGAGAATTTCTGAGACGATTGCAAAGGCTTTCGAAACACTGAGTGGGGGGGCCGGGAGGAAACCGTGCAGCTTGCAACGATTACAACAATGTTCAGCCAATCATTTAAACTCGATATTTATTTCATCATTAACCAAATTCCGTTTGCCGGATTACAATATTAATCATTCCATCAACTTCCTAGCCGCATTTTCCTATTGACTAGCTTTATACGATTGTACAATATTGCATCAGTGGTCTTCCGAATGTTATTTGCATTAAAGGTATAGACCAGTTTTGGAAATGCCCCCCCCCCCCCCCCCCCCCCCACTCTCAAAAAATGAAATGGAAGCTTTTTATTACCAATCATGTGAAAGAATTAAGGTTTTGACTAATACGTGATGATACAAATTTTGCCGGGAAACCTCCTACTAATTGATATATTTGGTAAATTATCATATCGATCCGGCCTGGATAGATATCGCGAATCCACTTCAACATTGAACATTTGGGCATATATTTCTGCTTGTTTGCAAATTTAGGTTGAAGTGTTGCCATCTAAACCTCTGAAGGCAATATTTAAACAATATTGAATGGATATCTTGCACCCAAAACCCTTGAACCGCAATTTTACTACGACCAGTTTTTACCTTTAAGGAGTTTTCAGAAATGCAACTTGCGGAAGGAACCGAATCAGGAGAATGATATAATAATTATAGTAAGAAATGGAAAAATAAGAATTAAAAGTAGCATACAGTTTGGAAACCGCAGAGAAGACTGATAGAAACATATTGTGAATGTTTAAAGATAATTATGGAGCGGCAATTTGGAAACATTAGATCATATAAAATCGTCAATGATTTTAATGTTCACTTTAGTAATCTTTTTTTGTTTTTTTGTTTTTTTGTTGGAGGCAAGGGTAATTTCAAATTGTTCAATACCTATTGTATGTCCCATGCAAATCACGTTTTGATTACATAATACGACAGTGTAAAGTTCACGCACTTCAGAAGGCGACGGAGAAATTGTTTCCAGTTGATTTTCGAAAAGCTTTGCGATCGTATTCATGGAGAATTTCTGAGACGATTGCAAAGGCTTTCGAAAAATCAACTTTTAAGGTAATTTCATCATCCGACATTGAAATGACGTAGGCCTATTACGTAATCGAACATGATTACATTGAAATATACATGTACATTATTGGAGTTGCCATTGAGTTGACTGTTCGAAAGACTTTGCGATCGTCTGTTGTAAATCTGTAAACTTCAGGCTCGATGAATTATCTGATTTTAAAAATATTTTAATTATAAATATTCAACCTCTCCTCGCCCTTGCCCTTTGTGGTCACTTTTCTTTAGGTTATCGACACGGAAGGAAACTCTCCTATAGCGGTTTTATTTCATGGATTGTAATACGTTTGATTTACACATGTAGTAGCAGGAAGTATTGCAGGTTTAGGTCCTGTTCGATATGTTATTGATAGCCAAGCAATACTTATTAAAACCTGTAAATAGGGTGAGGGGCGGGATAAACACCAATTTTCCTTACGTTTAATAAACATGCATGTATAGTATGTAAGGAATACTGCTTCACCCGGGTCGAGTGTAGCAAATGTAGATTAATGTCTTTCCCGTATACGTTGCGATTCGAAGTCCGGTGTCAGTCTTATCCACTAGAGCACAACACCTCTTCATATCGGTGATTCGGTGTTACAAGCACCTACCGTAATTCTTTAGCACCTTATGCGAATGTCCCACCACTTACCATACCATTAACGTTTAGAGGAAACGTTAAATCTTTCAGTGTTTGGTGTAACATGCACCATCAATTCCTCAGCACAATATGCAAACCATAATAATCCCCACATCTTTTGTCATTCCATAAACTTAAAGATAAAGTTGAGTTCTGGTCATGCGATTGCATTGTGAAAGAAACGGTGTGGAATCGATCAGAAAAAGGTTGATCATGTAGCATATAAGTATTGGTGTGTACTGCAAGGTTCTGTAATGATCAAAATGATAAGAAATTTGGCCCAGTCTTGGTAAAAGTAACAAGTATTGTACACAGAAAGATTCATATGGGACTACACAAACATGTTGCATAAAAATGTGGTCATCGTTTTAAAGCTGTTTTAAGTCATATTTAGAATATGAAGGCATTTGCCCCTGATTTTTGTTGTTTCTGTTTTTACAATCAGAAAATTAAAAATCATGTCTAAAGAAATAGTTCTTGTTGACACTATTCTTTCTTTAATAGTATAGAACTCCGGATTAAGTAACTCAGCCCCATAACTAATACATCCTGTCACAACCAGTTTCCTTGATTGAGACCGGAACTGAAGGCATCAAGTTTCTGCTTTTAATTTTCATTTGAAATAAGTCAGAATATTGAGATACATGCATTGCTGAGTTTCAGATCTAAGGAATCATTGAGCAAAGATACCTGCCTAGATAGGGCATCTCTTTCATGCAATCTTCCTGACGTACATGTAGCTGCTCCAGGTACCAGATAAAAACAAGGCCAGAAGAGGAAAGACTGAATAAGGTAAGGTTATTAAAACCTTTCATGCAATCTTACTATTGTAGAAGTATCTGCTCTAGGTATCAGATAAAAACAGGGCCAGAAGAGGAAAGACTGAATAAGGTAAGGTTATTCAAACCTTTCATGCAATCTTACTATTGTAGAAGTATCTGCTCTAGGTACCAGACAAAAACAGGGCCAGAAGAGGAAAGACTGAATAAGGTAAGGTTATTCAAACCTTTCATGCAATCTTACTATTGTAGAAGTATCTGCTCTAGGTATCAGATAAAAACAGGGCCAGAAGAGGAAAGACTGAATGAGGTAAAGTTATTCAAACCTTTCATGCAATCTTACTATAAGTGTACATGTATCTGCTCTAGGTATCGGATAAAAACAGGGCCAGAAGAGGAAAGACTGAACGACGTTAGGTTATTCAGAATCCATAAAATGGGACTGATGAGACTTTGCACGATCATATAATAAAATAGGGATTGTAGTATTTCTTTGTAAACTGATAAATTATACTTTTTAATCAGTATTAATAATACACCAAAATCTTGTCATATCAATTCTATTTCATCTTATATGACAACATTTTGGTGACCAATTGCCTCTGATCCAGGATAAATTCAAATTGATTTTGCGACGACGTTGGGACCAAAAAGATCGATGTTTGATAATTAATGTATAACGATACCTAACATTGTTGTTTGGTGGACAGTAGGCCTAATCTGGTGGACAGTAGGCCTAATCAAGTGAAACTATTGGATGGGGTGACAGGGAAGTATGTAAACATACAAGTAATGTCCAAGAAGCGGTTGTACTTGGTCAGGGGTGGTATTAATACAAAAAGATGTTAATTGTCAAAATAAATTTATATTAAGACGGGTCTTTGGTTAATTTTTGTGCAACTAATGCGAGTGCACTAATGACAAGTGTTTATTCTGCTGAATTATAATTTGTTATGACAATTAACATACGGACCCAGATTTCACTTTAAACTTCTCATGGCTAACAGTATTTCTTAAAAGTTAGAAAGCTAGGTCTTTAATGACGTGAGATATTTTTTGTGTACATTACAGTAAAATAACCACCAACATCAGAATCAAGATGGACACCCAAACTGTAAACCTGGAAGGTACTACATCTATGGAACCACCTGAAGGCACATCCTTTGTGTATGATACTAGGAGCCAAGCTGTAATCGTTGGTTCTTTACTCATTATCATAGGAATACTTGGTTTCTTTGGAAACCTGATGGTCATTCTGGCTGTCTCCCTCTGCCGAAATCTGCAAGACCCAACCCATGTGTTTGTGGTGAGCCTCAGCATCTCTGATTTTATCACGGCACTGACCCTGCCCTTCCAAGGTTTCTCAGTGCTCTCTGAGACTGGATGGCCTTTTGGCAATGGGTTGTGCAAACTGTTTGGAGCCTTGCTTATTTTTACGCTAGCAGTCAGCTTCCTTACTTTGACTGCAATTGCGGTCGACCGTTACATCCACATCACAAAGAGTATCAGACTGCAACAGAAGATCTACACTCGCAGTAGCATTGCTATCATGGTAGCATTCCTGTGGCTTTTTCCCTTTTTGGTGATGGTTGTACCACAGCTAATTCCTGCAACAGGTGGTATAAAGTATAATCCTGGCACGAGGACCTGTGGTTGCACGGAGTGTCTCAAAACATAACCTCAGCAGCCGCCATATGTAGCACCGCCCTGATCATCTTCTGCTATGTTGCCATCATGCTCTATGTCCGGAGGCATATCAGAGAGACAAGGGACAGACTGAGGGTATCTTCTGGCAATATCAACAACCTAGTGGCATCACCTACTGGATCAAGTAAGATGCAGATTGACATCACCAAAAACATGGCGGTTGTTATAGTGGCCTTCTTCCTTTGTCTTCTCCCTTATTCATGCAGTATCTACCTATATAAACGAAAAATACGAGAATTCTTCTTTGTGCTTCTCACTCTCTCTACTTGTCTGAACCCTATGATATGCTGTCAAGCATCCTACATTTAAAAAAGTTTTCAAGTGCATGGTCTACTTCAGGTTCCATGATATTCCTCAGCCATCAGCATGGCTCAAGAATATTGTCCGTGAAAGAAATGTGGCTTCATCTAGGGCTTAATTTTTCAATCTTTTGCAAATCTTTCGGTACTTGGAACAGTTTTTGCCCATAAGTATACTGTATCACTGACAAAAAATTTGGAAGGCACAGTTGGTAATAATTGATAGTCACACAAAAGACCTTGTAGGAAACCACTTTTAACCTTCCCCATATCTGGGATATCGAGCTTGACACTCATATGGTCAACTTAGATTGAAAATCTGAAGTTTAACTTGACATAAAGGTAAAGTGTTGAGAAAGTTGAGGAAATTGACCTGTAAGATTAAACTTTTCAAAAACATTGTCAAGTCTGCAGTCAGAATGTATGAAGCGCACACTCACAGTCATCAGCCAAAGTGGTCAAGCATGATGTCAATGCCTATTGTGAGAAGCAAGACTTTTATTTTCATTCAGTGGAAATTACAAGATGTTTCTAAAAGTGTAGCATATTGCGACAAATTCAATCAATGGTGTTTCTATAGAGTCTAAAATGTAGTTCTGGGCAACACTGGCAGATTGGGGAAGGGTAGGGGGTGCACAACTGGTCTGAGCCTTGGAACTGTGCCCACTTTTTCTTTTTGGTTCTCAGAGGATTTTTTTAATAAAAAAGTGTAGTAAAAAATAACCCACAACAACACCTAAAATTCCTGATGACATTTCTTTGCTTCAGACTATTCTGGCACATACCAAACTATAAGATTCATCTTTCCATTACCAAACAACATTTGTTGCTGATACCGCCAAACTGTACTTTGTATGAATTTCCAAGTGATATGTCACAAAACTATTTTTAATGAAATATTTTGCTGTTTAAATTTCAATTTCATGTCATCTTACAGCTGGCAAATGTGCATACCTTTCCCCATTTAAATATAAGTATTATTGTGTATGATACATACATGTACATGTTTATACATCTCAAAGGATGAGGGAGATTAAATCTAAGCTGAATAGTAAATCATTGAAACAAAGGTTGTTCTTGACAACCTGAAGGCTTGCCCGAGACTTGCCCCACACAGCAACAAATAATGTATGCAGACTGGATTCAAAGTATTGTACTTCATTCATTAATAACAGGTTAATGGAATACCTTGTCACTAGGTCCCCATGAAAGAAACATCCATAAATTTGAATATGTTAGTAATCCGGTCTATTCTGGTGAGTCCTAGAATAAAAATGGGGAAAACAATCAAACACAATCAAAACACTTGAAATGCCGGGTAATACAGTTTTAAATTATATTGCAATCAATGTAAAATGTTGTGCCCTTTCCAATGTAATAATAATTTACAGAATAATATCATGTTTGTGATGATGTACATTTGCTATTATTGTAATGTGTAATTTTTCTACATAAATGTGAAAATAAATGTCTTACTTGGCATCTTAATGACAGGAAACAATATGGTTCAATGCAAAATATAGGTTATAGTCTTCTCTTAATCAGAACACTGTGCGCTCAGAAACATCAGTATTAAGCGCCTAATAAATGTTATGTATTATTATTATTATTATTATTAAAATAAAAAGGCAAACATCATGAATGTCAACACAGGAGTGGCTCAAGGTTCAATCCTTGGGCCCTTTCTGTTTACAGTCATGATAAACGATATATATATATATATATACATATGTATATAAGTAAAGGTAATGTTTATTTGTATGCAGATGACACGACAATATCCGTTTATGGAAACAGTCCAACAGATATTGAAATCCTGCTTAACAATGTAATGCAAGAAGTAAATGAATGGGTTGACAGAAACAAGTTGATCCTCAATCCAGAGAAGACCAAAGTTATATTAATAGGCTCAAGACAAAAATTACATCGATTTTCAAATGTAAAGTTGCATGTTACATTAAAAGGTAAATCTATTGAATGTGTTGATGAATCTAGGTGTCTAGTTGTAACCATCGACGCTATAGCCTTGACTTTAAGATACATACTGATAAGGTGTCTTTAATGGTGAAACGAAGCTACACATGTAGGTGTAATAAGAAGATTAAAAACATATTTTGCTACTAAACAATTATCTGATATATATTAGGGGTACACCCCATACCCCATGTTCTTTACTGTTGTAACGTATTGTTGGGCAGAAGTATTGGGAATTTCAATACCTTAAACAAATTACACAAAAGAGCTGCCTATATAGTTTCAAAAAAGTCATGGGATATACTGTCCCTGGATGTATTCCAGTCACTATGCTGGCCAACTCTTAATAAGTTGTTGATCTGGAAAACAATGTGCCGTTTAATGTATAAATGCGTAAATAGAATAACACCTGAAACCGCACATGACAGATTTATATTCGTTGAGGTTATGTCAGAACAAATAACTTGCAACACAGATAAGATGATGTTGCGGTTACCGAAATCTCAAACAGAACTTTACAGGAAGTCATTTATTTTTTCAGGCAGTGAAATTTGGAATGAGCTTCCGCTTGAAGTTTAAGAAGCACAGAGCCTAGCAGTCTTTAGGAGAGCTCGATCTAAAAGGATTTCTCACATGGTATACTGTTCATTCTGCTGTTGATATATAAAATTGATATTGACTGACTGTATAATGCAAGGGTGTTCCACCTCTAGTAGATTTAATGCATTTTTCATCCCAATAGATTTAGTTCTTACATGTTTATCAGTTTCTTTCTCATTATCTATTATGATTCAGTTTTTGTCATGTTACTTAACTCCATTACTATACCATGCTTACAATATAATGTTAGTATAATTATCACTAATTGACTGTTGTTCTTTTGTGTAATATTGATATGTACTTATATTTTTTATAGTTGATTTTTTATCATTATCTAAACGATGCATAAATTGTGTTAAATGTTATAATTTGATATTTTGTACTGTTCCAATTGTAAATTATGTAGTTTTCATGAAGAGTTTTTATAATCAGGGCTCTGTGGAAGACCAAGTTTTTGTATACTGAACAGACTACCCTGAATAAAAAAGTGAAATAAATAAATAAACATGTACAATGATTGTAAAAAAAAATATTTCCTGAATGGACAGTAAATGGCAATTCAATTTATTCAATTCACTTCAAATTATAATTATGTGCCTCAAGGACGGCCAAATTACAAGATGTACATGTAGCCAGAAATGAAATTAATCTTTATTCAGCATTTGTATTGTAGAAGACTGTTTTGATTATGATTATTTTATCAGATTAAAAAGAAAAGAAAGTATTCCTCTTAGTAAATAATTTCTCAACAAAACAAATCTTAAAGGAAAAAGTATGAAATGTGCAAAATAAAATTCACACAAAGGTATTTTGCCCCTGATTTTTGTTCAATGTTGTTTCTGTTTTCACAATCAGAAAATTAAAAATCATGTTCAAAGAAATAGTTCTTGCTGACACTATTATTTATTTAATAGTATAGAACTCCGGATTAAGTAACTCAGCTCCATAACTAATACATCCTGTCACAACCTGTTTCCTCAATTGAGACCGGAACTGAAGGCATCAAGTTTCTGCTTTTAATTTTCATTTGAAATAAGTCAGAATATTGAGATACATTGCCGAGTTTCAGAGCTAAAGGTTCATTGAGCAAAGATACCTGCCTAGATAGGCCATCGCATTCCTGCAATCTTCCTGATGTTCATGTAGCTGCTCTACGTGCCAGACAAAAACAGGGCCAGAAGAGGAAAGACTGAATGAGGTAAGTTTATTCAAACCTTTCATGCAATCTTACTATTGTAGAAGTATCTGCTCTAGGTATCAGATAAAAACAGGGCCAGAAGAGGAAAGACTGAATGAGGTAAGTTTATTCAAACCTTTCATGCAATCTTACTATTGTAGAAGTATTTGCTCTAGGTACCAGATAAAAACAGGGCCAGAAGAGGAAAGTCTGAATGAGGTAAGGTTATTCAAACCTTTCATGCAATCTTACTATAAGTGTACATGTAGCTGCTCTAGGTACCAGATAAAAACAGGGCTAGAAGAGGAAAGACTGAATAAGGTTAGGTTATTCAAACCTTTCATGCAATCTTACTATAAGTGTACATGTATCTGCTCTAGGTATCAGATAAAAACAGGGCCAGAAGAGGAAAGACTGAATAAGGTAAGGTTATTTAAACCTTTCATGCAATCTTACTATAAGTGTACATGTATCTGCTCTAGGTATCAGATAAAAACAGGGCCAGAAGAGGAAAGACTGAATGAGGTAAGGTTATTCAAACCTTACATGCAATCTTACTATAAGTGTACATGTATCTGCTCTAGGTACCAGATAAAAACAGGGCTAGAAGAGGAAAGACTGAATAAGGTAAGGTTATTCAAACCTTTCATGCAATCTTACTATTGTAGAAGTATTTGCTCTAGGTACCAGATAAAAACAGGGCCAGAAGAGGAAAGACTGAATGAGGTAAAGTTATTCAAACCTTTCATGCAATCTTACTATTGTAGAAGTATCTGCTCTAGGTACCAGATAAAAACAGGGCCAGAAGAGGAAAGACTGAACGAGGTAAGGTTATTCAGAATCCATAAAATGGGACTGATGAGACCTTGCACGATCATGTAATAAAATAGGGATTGTAGTATGTCTTCGTATACTTAATTTTGTAAACTGATAAATTATACTTTTGAATCAGTATTAATAATACACCAAAATCTTGTCATATCAATTGTATTTCATCTTATATGACAACATTTTGGTGACCAATTGCCTCTGATCCAGGATAAATTCAAATTGATTTTGCGATGACGTTTGGACAAAAAAGATTGATGTTTGATAATTAATGTATAACGATACCTAAAATTGTTGTTAGGTGGACAGTAGGCCTAATCTAGTGAAACAATTGGATGGGGTGACAGGGAAGTATGTAAACATACATGTAATGTCCAAGAAGCGGTTGTACTTGGTCAGGGGTGGTATTAAAGGCACACTGTCCTACTTGAAGCTACTTGCTCCCTCTATATAGAAAACTTCCCCAATCGGTGCCTGTTGGTCCCCCATGATCCTCTTTTTCTTATGTTAAATGAGAGCTGAGTTAATGAGATAGCCACCTGTCACAGTGACCTCGCTGGCTCGCTGTGTGGTCTAATCCCTTCTAGCTGAAGTAGTAAAGCCTACCTTTAATACAAAAAGATGTTAATTGTCAAAATGAATTTATATTAAGACGGGTCATTGGTTAATTTTTGTGCAACTAATGCGAGTGCACTAATGACAAGTGTTTATTCTGCTGAATTATAATTTGTTATGACAATTAACATACAGACCCAGATTTCACTTTAAACTTCTCATGGCTAACAGTATTTCTTAAAAGTTAGAAAGCTAGGGCTTATAATGACGTGAGATATTTTTTTTGTACATTACAGTAAAATAACCACCAACATCAGAATCAAGATGGACACCCAAACTGTAAACCTGGAAGGTACTACATCTATGGAACCACCTGAAGGCACATCCTTTGTGTATGCTACTAGGAGTCAAGCTGTAATCGTTGGTTCTTTACTCATCATCATAGGAATACTTGGTTTCTTTGGAAACCTGATGGTGATTCTGGCTGTCTCCCTCTGCCAAAATCTGCAAGACACAACCCATGTGTTTGTGGTGAGCCTCAGCGTCGCTGATTTTATCACAGCACTGATCCTGCCATTCCAAGGTTTCTCAGTGCTCTCTGAGACTGGATGGCCTTTTGGCAGTGGGCTCTGCAAACTGTTTAGAGCCTTGCTTATTTTGACGTTATCAACCAGCTCCCTTATTCTGACTGCAATTGCGGTCAACCGTTACATCCTCATCACCAAGAGTATGAGACTGCGACAGATGATCTACACTCGCAGTAGCATTGCTATCATGGTAGCATCCCTGTGGCTTTTTCCCTTCCTGGTGATGGTTGTACCACAGCTAATCCCCGCAACAGGTGTAAGGCATGATCCTGGCTCTAGGATTTGTACTTGGGACTTGGGGCATCCCGGGTATGGAGTGTTCCAAATCATAATCTTAGCAGGCGCCCTCTGCTGCTCCGCCCTGATCATCTTCTGCTATGTTGCCATCATGCTCTATGTCTGGAGGCACATCAGAGAGACAAGGGACAGACGGAGGGTATCTTCTGACAATATCAACAACCTAGAGGGATCACCAGCTGGCCCAAGTAAGATGCAGATTAACATCACCAAGAACCTTGCGCTTGTTGTAGTGGCCTTCTTCATTTGTCATCTCCCTTATTCATCGAGTCTCCACTCATATGAAATACAAAAACAACAAATTTACTTTTATTTGCTTCTCACTCTCTCTACTTGTCTAAACCCTATGATATATGCTGTCAAGCATCCTACATTTAAAGAAGTTTTCAAGTGCATGGTCTACTGCAGGTTCCATGATATTCCTCGGCCATCAGCATGGCTCAAGAATGTTCTCCGTGAAAGAAATGTGTCTTCATCTACAGCTTAATTTGTCAATCTTTCGCAAAGCTGTCAGTTGCTGATCAGTTTTTATGCACATAAGTACACTGTAATATCAGGGCTTAAATTAATCCAAGGCCACCAAGGCGATGGCCTTGGATGCCCCTTTGATTGGGCTCAATGCCCCTCTCATTGGCCTTGGAGATTTGTTGTGCCCTTTCCAATTCTCCCAATTGTGCTGTAATAAAGGAATGTGCCCTACAGAAAAGTGGCCTTGCCCTGAAAATATTGAAATTTAAGGCCTGACTGTATCATTGACAAAATTAAACCTTTAGAAGGGACAGTTGGTAGTATTTGAGTCACAGAAAAAACCTTGTAGTACACCACTTTATGGTAAGCTTAGATTGAATATCTAAAATTTAACTTGACATAAAGGTAAAGTGTTGAGAAAGTTGGGGAACTTGACCTGTTAGATTAAACTTTAAAAAAAACACTGTCAAGTCTGCTGTCAGAATGTAGAAAGTGTACAGTCAAGCGGCCAAAGTGGTCAAGCTGGGTCAAAATGGTACCAATGCCTATAGTGACAAGCAAGACTTTTATTTTCAATTCAGTGGAAATTAAAAGATGTTACTAAAAGCATAGCGTATTAAAAGTATTGCAGCAATTTCAAACAATGGTATTTTGATAGAGTCTAAAATTCAGTCTGGGTAACACTGGCAGGGGGGCCGGGGGGGGGGGGGGGGGGGGGGTGACACAACTGGCCAGTGCCTAATTAAAACTGTGCCCACTTTTTTTCTCTTTTTTTCTTCTCTTTTGCTAGGTCAGAAAAAACAATTACAGTAATTTAAAAAAACACAACAACACTTAAAATCACTGATGCCATTTCTTTGGTTCAGACTATTCTGACACAAACCAAACTATAAGTTTCATCTTTCCATTACCAAACACCATTTGTTGCTGATACCGCCAAACTGTACTTTGTATGAATTTCCAAGTGATATGTCACAAAACTATTTTTAATGAAATATTTTGCTGTTTAAATTTCAATTTCATGTCATCTTACAGCTGGCAAATGTGCATACCTTTCCCCATTTAAATATAAGTATTATTGTGTATGATACATACATGTACATGTTTATACATCTCAAAGGATGAGGGAGATTAAATCTAAGCTGAATAGTAAATCATTATTGGCATAGACCAGTTTACTAACATATTCAAATTTGATGCATACTTTTGAAACAAAGGTTGTTCTTGACAACCTGAAGGCTTGCCCGAGACTTGCCCCACACAGCAACAAATAATGTATGCAGACTGGATTCCAAGTATTGTAGTTCATTCATTAATAACAGGTTAATGGAATACCTTGTCACTAGGTCCCCAGGAAAGAAACATCCATAAATTTGAATATGTTAGTAATCCGGTCTATTCTGGTGAGTCCTAAAATAAAAATGGGGAAAACAATCAAACACAATCAAAACACTTGAAATGCCGGGTAATACAGTTTTAAATTATATTGCAATCAATGTAAAAATGTTGTGCCCTTTCCAATGTAATAATTATTTACAGAATGATATCATGTTTGTGATGATGTACATTTGCTATTATTGTAATGTGTAATTTTTCTACATAAATGTGAAAATAAATGTCTTACTTGGCATCTTAATGACAGGAAACAATATGTTTCAATGCAAAATAAAAAGGCAAACATCATGAATGTCAACACAGGAGTGGCTCAAGGTTCAATCCTTGGGTCCTTCCTGTTTACAGTCATGATAAATGATCTTCCCAGGCATATAAGTAAAGGGAATGTTTATATGTATGCGGATGACATGACAATATCCGTTTATGGAAACAGTCCAACAGATATTGAAATCGAGCTTAACAATGTAATGCAAGAAGTAAATGAATGGATTGACAGAAACAAGTTGATCCTCAATCCAGAGAAGACCAAAGCTATATTAATAGGCTCAAGACAAAAATTACATCGATTTTCAAATGTAAAGTTGCATGTTACATTAAAAGGTAAATCTATTGAATGTGTTGATGAATCTAGGTGTCTAGTTATAACCATCGACTCTATAGCCTTGACTTTAAGATACATACTGATAAGGTGTCTTTAATGGTGAAACGAAGCTACACATGTAGGTGTAATAAGAAGATTAAAAACATATTTTTCTACTAAAAAATTATCTGATATATATTTGGGGTATACACCCCATACCCCATGTTCTTTACTGTTGTAATGTATGGTCACGCAGAAGTATTGGGAATTTCAATACCTTAAACAAATTACACAAAAGAGCTGCCTATATAGTTTTTAAAAAATCATGGGATATACCGTCCCTGGATGTATTCCAGTCACTTTGCTGGCCAACTCTTGATAAGTTGTTCTGGAAAACAATGTGCCGTTTAATGTATAAATGCGTAAATAGAATAACACCTGAAACCGTACATGACAGATTTATATTCGTCGACGATATTTCACAACAAATAACTTGCAACACAGATAAGATGATGTTGCGGTTACCGAAATCTCAAACAGAACTTTACAGGAAGTCATTTATTTTTTTTAGGCAGTGAAATTTGGAATGAGCTTCCGCTTGAAGTTTAAGAAGCACAGAGCCTAGCAATCTTTAGGAGAGCTCTAAAAGGATTTCTCACATGGTCGTATCGTGTTCATTCTGCTGTTGATGTATAAAATTGATATTGACTGACTGTATAATGCAAGGTTTTTCCACCTCTGGTAGATTTAATGCATTTTTCATCCCAATAGATTTAGTTCTTACATGTTTATCAGTTTCTTTCTCATTATCTATTATGATTCAGTTTTTGTCATGTTACTTAACTCCATTACCATACCATGCTTACAATATAATGTTAGTATAATTATCTTTAATTGACTGTTGTTCTTTTGTGAAATATTGATATGTACTTATTAATATTCAGTTAATGTGTTCCCATGTTTTTGTTTAACTTATTTTTTGCAGTTGATGTTTTTATCATTATCTAAACCAGGCCTTCTCAACTGGCGGCGCGCGCGCCACTTGTGGCGCTTGCGGTCAGTCGGAGTGGCGCGCGGCTGTTCCAAAAAATTAATACAAAATAAATACAAATTAAAAATTAAAAATTAAAGAAAGAAAAAATTAGAAAACTATATTTTAAAATTAAAAAACTCAGCAGAATAAAAAAAAGACGCAGTCGAAGTTGAGCCCAAAATGTAAGCAAGCCATTTTGTTTGTTTGATTTTCACTTGATTTTGACATTTTCCGTGTTTATTGCACCAAAATAACTCATAATAAAAATATGATCGAGATTATATTTCCGAAAAACAAGCTTGGTATGATTGACAAAAATGGGCTTGAATCTGATCATTATTTTATGTATTATCTTTTTGGAACATGGCCTTGATAATTATGATGGTAGTACGGTGATCAATTGGATCAAATACAAGAAAGGACGTGGGGGGGGGGGGGGCATTATAGTCAATTTTGATTGAATTGCCTTAAAACGTAATCAAACATCAACAAGAAGGGGGGGGGGGGGGGGAACCCACCCAAAGACCCAAGTTGTATGAACATCATTGTTTAAATGCATTGATTGTTAAACTATATGGGTCAAGGCGCATGAATTCTAATCAACATTCTTTCGAAAGGGAAAGATGACCAAGATCCTCAAAATGAAATTTGTTAGAAAAATTATTAAATTTAACTCTATGTACTCATAATCGGAAAGAGTTAACGCTCCTCTGGTTTTCAGCAGACAAAAAACAATTTTTTGAGCCAGAAAAACGTTATCTGATATTACTCTGAAACAGAGGTAAGCGCTCTTCTGGTCATGGACAGACTGATCATAGACCCCCCCCCCCCCCCCAAAAAAAAAAAAAAAAAAAAAAAAGAAAGAAAAAAAAATAAAGAAAAAGAAGAAAAAAATTGTATTAATTTAATTTCATAATTTTACGCTTCAAAGCGTATCTGTACTAGTTTATAGGATGGATAAGACCACCCTCCAAGGTCACTGGACAGGTGGTTATCTCATCAACTCAGCTCTCAATTAACATAAGAAAAAGAGGATCATGAAGGACCAATGGTCACCGTTTAGGCATTGTTTTCTATATAGAGGGCGCAAGCAGCTACAAGTAGGACAGTGTGGCTTTAAGACTTGTTCACATATGGCGCCGATTTTTTTTTTACTGCGAGTTGTGTTATTTTCATGGGCCTTAAAACGAGTGCAGGGCATCATTTTCTCGTCAAATTTTTAATATTTTGTATTACTTTGTCTTGATTGGGAAACTTTATTCACATTGTACATGAATTTTGCCTTATGGAAGGAATTTTCATTAACATAAGAGTTATACTAATAATCCCCCGCCCCCCTTTTTTTTTCCTTTTAAATAATACTTCGTAACTCTTTTGGTAAAAACATGTGTTTTTTGGTCGTATCAATTTGGACTGACTTTCCAATCTTTAAAAAAATATATTTTGAGCAATAAGGAAACTGATGATTATTATTATTCTATTCATAACCTTGAATACCTTTGTAAAGTACATCACAAGTTGTATATACTATACTTTTATGAAGGCGTAAAACTAAGCACACTTGAGTACCATTATGACGTCATTATTACTCTATTTGAGGTGTACCAAGGCGTAGGAAACCCCCGGCCCCCCCACTCAGGTTTCGAAATGACCGCATGCGTGTTGCCAAAATGTCCTTTTCGTAACAAAAGAAAAAGGTCGACCCGTATTGACTTTACACACCGGACTTTTGCTGAAAAAGGGGGGGGGGGGGGTGCTGAAAAAGGCTTGTATACAAAAGAAAAAGGTCGAGCCGTATTGACTTTACACACCGGACTTTTGCTGAAAAGGGGGGGTCGGTTGGAACACGCATATGCGTACCCTAAATAACACTGAGTGGGGGGGCCGGGAGGAAACCGTGCAGCTTGCAACGATTACAACAATGTTCAGCCAATCATTTAAACTCGATATTTATTTCATCATTAACCAAATTCCGTTTGCCGGATTACAATATTAATCATTCCATCAACTTCCTAGCCGCATTTTCCTATTGACTAGCTTTATACGATTGTACAATATTGCATCAGTGGTCTTCCGAATGTTATTTGCATTAAAGGTATAGACCAGTTTTGGAAATGCCCCCCCCCCCCCCCCCCCCCCACTCTCAAAAAATGAAATGGAAGCTTTTTATTACCAATCATGTGAAAGAATTAAGGTTTTGACTAATACGTGATGATACAAATTTTGCCGGGAAACCTCCTACTAATTGATATATTTGGTAAATTATCATATCGATCCGGCCTGGATAGATATCGCGAATCCACTTCAACATTGAACATTTGGGCATATATTTCTGCTTGTTTGCAAATTTAGGTTGAAGTGTTGCCATCTAAACCTCTGAAGGCAATATTTAAACAATATTGAATGAATATCTTGCACCCAAAACCCTTGAACCGCAATTTTACTACGACCAGTTTTTACCTTTAAGGAGTTTTCAGAAATGCAACTTGCGGAAGGAACCGAATCAGGAGAATGATATAATAATTATAGTAAGAAATGGAAAAATAAGAATTAAAAGTAGCATACAGTTTGGAAACCGCAGAGAAGACTGATAGAAACATATTGTGAATGTTTAAAGATAATTATGGAGCGGCAATTTGGAAACATTAGATCATATAAAATCGTCAATGATTTTAATGTTCACTTTAGTAATCTTTTTTTGTTTTTTTGTTTTTTTGTTGGAGGCAAGGGTAATTTCAAATTGTTCAATACCTATTGTATGTCCCATGCAAATCACGTTTTGATTACATAATACGACAGTGTAAAGTTCACGCACTTCAGAAGGCGACGGAGAAATTGTTTCCAGTTGATTTTCGAAAAGCTTTGCGATCGTATTCATGGAGAATTTCTGAGACGATTGCAAAGGCTTTCGAAAAATCAACTTTTAAGGTAATTTCATCATCCGACATTGAAATGACGTAGGCCTATTACGTAATCGAACATGATTACATTGAAATATACATGTACATTATTGGAGTTGCCATTGAGTTGACTGTTCGAAAGACTTTGCGATCGTCTGTTGTAAATCTGTAAACTTCAGGCTCGATGAATTATCTGATTTTAAAAATATTTTAATTATAAATATTCAACCTCTCCTCGCCCTTGCCCTTTGTGGTCACTTTTCTTTAGGTTATCGACACGGAAGGAAACTCTCCTATAGCGGTTTTATTTCATGGATTGTAATACGTTTGATTTACACATGTAGTAGCAGGAAGTATTGCAGGTTTAGGTCCTGTTCGATATGTTATTGATAGCCAAGCAATACTTATTAAAACCTGTAAATAGGGTGAGGGGCGGGATAAACACCAATTTTCCTTACGTTTAATAAACATGCATGTATAGTATGTAAGGAATACTGCTTCACCCGGGTCGAGTGTAGCAAATGTAGATTAATGTCTTTCCCGTATACGTTGCGATTCGAAGTCCGGTGTCAGTCTTATCCACTAGAGCACAACACCTCTTCATATCGGTGATTCGGTGTTACAAGCACCTACCGTAATTCTTTAGCACCTTATGCGAATGTCCCACCACTTACCATACCATTAACGTTTAGAGGAAACGTTAAATCTTTCAGTGTTTGGTGTAACATGCACCATCAATTCCTCAGCACAATATGCAAACCATAATAATCCCCACATCTTTTGTCATTCCATAAACTTAAAGATAAAGTTGAGTTCTGGTCATGCGATTGCATTGTGAAAGAAACGGTGTGGAATCGATCAGAAAAAGGTTGATCATGTAGCATATAAGTATTGGTGTGTACTGCAAGGTTCTGTAATGATCAAAATGATAAGAAATTTGGCCCAGTCTTGGTAAAAGTAACAAGTATTGTACACAGAAAGATTCATATGGGACTACACAAACATGTTGCATAAAAATGTGGTCATCGTTTTAAAGCTGTTTTAAGTCATATTTAGAATATGAAGGCATTTGCCCCTGATTTTTGTTGTTTCTGTTTTTACAATCAGAAAATTAAAAATCATGTCTAAAGAAATAGTTCTTGTTGACACTATTCTTTCTTTAATAGTATAGAACTCCGGATTAAGTAACTCAGCCCCATAACTAATACATCCTGTCACAACCAGTTTCCTTGATTGAGACCGGAACTGAAGGCATCAAGTTTCTGCTTTTAATTTTCATTTGAAATAAGTCAGAATATTGAGATACATGCATTGCTGAGTTTCAGATCTAAGGAATCATTGAGCAAAGATACCTGCCTAGATAGGGCATCTCTTTCATGCAATCTTCCTGACGTACATGTAGCTGCTCCAGGTACCAGATAAAAACAAGGCCAGAAGAGGAAAGACTGAATAAGGTAAGGTTATTAAAACCTTTCATGCAATCTTACTATTGTAGAAGTATCTGCTCTAGGTATCAGATAAAAACAGGGCCAGAAGAGGAAAGACTGAATAAGGTAAGGTTATTCAAACCTTTCATGCAATCTTACTATTGTAGAAGTATCTGCTCTAGGTACCAGACAAAAACAGGGCCAGAAGAGGAAAGACTGAATAAGGTAAGGTTATTCAAACCTTTCATGCAATCTTACTATTGTAGAAGTATCTGCTCTAGGTATCAGATAAAAACAGGGCCAGAAGAGGAAAGACTGAATGAGGTAAAGTTATTCAAACCTTTCATGCAATCTTACTATAAGTGTACATGTATCTGCTCTAGGTATCGGATAAAAACAGGGCCAGAAGAGGAAAGACTGAACGACGTTAGGTTATTCAGAATCCATAAAATGGGACTGATGAGACTTTGCACGATCATATAATAAAATAGGGATTGTAGTATTTCTTTGTAAACTGATAAATTATACTTTTTAATCAGTATTAATAATACACCAAAATCTTGTCATATCAATTCTATTTCATCTTATATGACAACATTTTGGTGACCAATTGCCTCTGATCCAGGATAAATTCAAATTGATTTTGCGACGACGTTGGGACCAAAAAGATCGATGTTTGATAATTAATGTATAACGATACCTAACATTGTTGTTTGGTGGACAGTAGGCCTAATCTGGTGGACAGTAGGCCTAATCAAGTGAAACTATTGGATGGGGTGACAGGGAAGTATGTAAACATACAAGTAATGTCCAAGAAGCGGTTGTACTTGGTCAGGGGTGGTATTAATACAAAAAGATGTTAATTGTCAAAATAAATTTATATTAAGACGGGTCTTTGGTTAATTTTTGTGCAACTAATGCGAGTGCACTAATGACAAGTGTTTATTCTGCTGAATTATAATTTGTTATGACAATTAACATACGGACCCAGATTTCACTTTAAACTTCTCATGGCTAACAGTATTTCTTAAAAGTTAGAAAGCTAGGTCTTTAATGACGTGAGATATTTTTTGTGTACATTACAGTAAAATAACCACCAACATCAGAATCAAGATGGACACCCAAACTGTAAACCTGGAAGGTACTACATCTATGGAACCACCTGAAGGCACATCCTTTGTGTATGATACTAGGAGCCAAGCTGTAATCGTTGGTTCTTTACTCATTATCATAGGAATACTTGGTTTCTTTGGAAACCTGATGGTCATTCTGGCTGTCTCCCTCTGCCGAAATCTGCAAGACCCAACCCATGTGTTTGTGGTGAGCCTCAGCATCTCTGATTTTATCACGGCACTGACCCTGCCCTTCCAAGGTTTCTCAGTGCTCTCTGAGACTGGATGGCCTTTTGGCAATGGGTTGTGCAAACTGTTTGGAGCCTTGCTTATTTTTACGCTAGCAGTCAGCTTCCTTACTTTGACTGCAATTGCGGTCGACCGTTACATCCACATCACAAAGAGTATCAGACTGCAACAGAAGATCTACACTCGCAGTAGCATTGCTATCATGGTAGCATTCCTGTGGCTTTTTCCCTTTTTGGTGATGGTTGTACCACAGCTAATTCCTGCAACAGGTGGTATAAAGTATAATCCTGGCACGAGGACCTGTGGTTGCACGGAGTGTCTCAAAACATAACCTCAGCAGCCGCCATATGTAGCACCGCCCTGATCATCTTCTGCTATGTTGCCATCATGCTCTATGTCCGGAGGCATATCAGAGAGACAAGGGACAGACTGAGGGTATCTTCTGGCAATATCAACAACCTAGTGGCATCACCTACTGGATCAAGTAAGATGCAGATTGACATCACCAAAAACATGGCGGTTGTTATAGTGGCCTTCTTCCTTTGTCTTCTCCCTTATTCATGCAGTATCTACCTATATAAACGAAAAATACGAGAATTCTTCTTTGTGCTTCTCACTCTCTCTACTTGTCTGAACCCTATGATATGCTGTCAAGCATCCTACATTTAAAAAAGTTTTCAAGTGCATGGTCTACTTCAGGTTCCATGATATTCCTCAGCCATCAGCATGGCTCAAGAATATTGTCCGTGAAAGAAATGTGGCTTCATCTAGGGCTTAATTTTTCAATCTTTTGCAAATCTTTCGGTACTTGGAACAGTTTTTGCCCATAAGTATACTGTATCACTGACAAAAAATTTGGAAGGCACAGTTGGTAATAATTGATAGTCACACAAAAGACCTTGTAGGAAACCACTTTTAACCTTCCCCATATCTGGGATATCGAGCTTGACACTCATATGGTCAACTTAGATTGAAAATCTGAAGTTTAACTTGACATAAAGGTAAAGTGTTGAGAAAGTTGAGGAAATTGACCTGTAAGATTAAACTTTTCAAAAACATTGTCAAGTCTGCAGTCAGAATGTATGAAGCGCACACTCACAGTCATCAGCCAAAGTGGTCAAGCATGATGTCAATGCCTATTGTGAGAAGCAAGACTTTTATTTTCATTCAGTGGAAATTACAAGATGTTTCTAAAAGTGTAGCATATTGCGACAAATTCAATCAATGGTGTTTCTATAGAGTCTAAAATGTAGTTCTGGGCAACACTGGCAGATTGGGGAAGGGTAGGGGGTGCACAACTGGTCTGAGCCTTGGAACTGTGCCCACTTTTTCTTTTTGGTTCTCAGAGGATTTTTTTAATAAAAAAGTGTAGTAAAAAATAACCCACAACAACACCTAAAATTCCTGATGACATTTCTTTGCTTCAGACTATTCTGGCACATACCAAACTATAAGATTCATCTTTCCATTACCAAACAACATTTGTTGCTGATACCGCCAAACTGTACTTTGTATGAATTTCCAAGTGATATGTCACAAAACTATTTTTAATGAAATATTTTGCTGTTTAAATTTCAATTTCATGTCATCTTACAGCTGGCAAATGTGCATACCTTTCCCCATTTAAATATAAGTATTATTGTGTATGATACATACATGTACATGTTTATACATCTCAAAGGATGAGGGAGATTAAATCTAAGCTGAATAGTAAATCATTGAAACAAAGGTTGTTCTTGACAACCTGAAGGCTTGCCCGAGACTTGCCCCACACAGCAACAAATAATGTATGCAGACTGGATTCAAAGTATTGTACTTCATTCATTAATAACAGGTTAATGGAATACCTTGTCACTAGGTCCCCATGAAAGAAACATCCATAAATTTGAATATGTTAGTAATCCGGTCTATTCTGGTGAGTCCTAGAATAAAAATGGGGAAAACAATCAAACACAATCAAAACACTTGAAATGCCGGGTAATACAGTTTTAAATTATATTGCAATCAATGTAAAATGTTGTGCCCTTTCCAATGTAATAATAATTTACAGAATAATATCATGTTTGTGATGATGTACATTTGCTATTATTGTAATGTGTAATTTTTCTACATAAATGTGAAAATAAATGTCTTACTTGGCATCTTAATGACAGGAAACAATATGGTTCAATGCAAAATATAGGTTATAGTCTTCTCTTAATCAGAACACTGTGCGCTCAGAAACATCAGTATTAAGCGCCTAATAAATGTTATGTATTATTATTATTATTATTATTAAAATAAAAAGGCAAACATCATGAATGTCAACACAGGAGTGGCTCAAGGTTCAATCCTTGGGCCCTTTCTGTTTACAGTCATGATAAACGATATATATATATATATATACATATGTATATAAGTAAAGGTAATGTTTATTTGTATGCAGATGACACGACAATATCCGTTTATGGAAACAGTCCAACAGATATTGAAATCCTGCTTAACAATGTAATGCAAGAAGTAAATGAATGGGTTGACAGAAACAAGTTGATCCTCAATCCAGAGAAGACCAAAGTTATATTAATAGGCTCAAGACAAAAATTACATCGATTTTCAAATGTAAAGTTGCATGTTACATTAAAAGGTAAATCTATTGAATGTGTTGATGAATCTAGGTGTCTAGTTGTAACCATCGACGCTATAGCCTTGACTTTAAGATACATACTGATAAGGTGTCTTTAATGGTGAAACGAAGCTACACATGTAGGTGTAATAAGAAGATTAAAAACATATTTTGCTACTAAACAATTATCTGATATATATTAGGGGTACACCCCATACCCCATGTTCTTTACTGTTGTAACGTATTGTTGGGCAGAAGTATTGGGAATTTCAATACCTTAAACAAATTACACAAAAGAGCTGCCTATATAGTTTCAAAAAAGTCATGGGATATACTGTCCCTGGATGTATTCCAGTCACTATGCTGGCCAACTCTTAATAAGTTGTTGATCTGGAAAACAATGTGCCGTTTAATGTATAAATGCGTAAATAGAATAACACCTGAAACCGCACATGACAGATTTATATTCGTTGAGGTTATGTCAGAACAAATAACTTGCAACACAGATAAGATGATGTTGCGGTTACCGAAATCTCAAACAGAACTTTACAGGAAGTCATTTATTTTTTCAGGCAGTGAAATTTGGAATGAGCTTCCGCTTGAAGTTTAAGAAGCACAGAGCCTAGCAGTCTTTAGGAGAGCTCGATCTAAAAGGATTTCTCACATGGTATACTGTTCATTCTGCTGTTGATATATAAAATTGATATTGACTGACTGTATAATGCAAGGGTGTTCCACCTCTAGTAGATTTAATGCATTTTTCATCCCAATAGATTTAGTTCTTACATGTTTATCAGTTTCTTTCTCATTATCTATTATGATTCAGTTTTTGTCATGTTACTTAACTCCATTACTATACCATGCTTACAATATAATGTTAGTATAATTATCACTAATTGACTGTTGTTCTTTTGTGTAATATTGATATGTACTTATATTTTTTATAGTTGATTTTTTATCATTATCTAAACGATGCATAAATTGTGTTAAATGTTATAATTTGATATTTTGTACTGTTCCAATTGTAAATTATGTAGTTTTCATGAAGAGTTTTTATAATCAGGGCTCTGTGGAAGACCAAGTTTTTGTATACTGAACAGACTACCCTGAATAAAAGAGTGAAATAAATAAATAAACATGTACAATGATTGTAAAAAAAAATATTTCCTGAATGGACAGTAAATGGCAATTCAATTTATTCAATTCACTTCAAATTATAATTATGTGCCTCAAGGACGGCCAAATTACAAGATGTACATGTAGCCAGAAATGAAATTAATCTTTATTCAGCATTTGTATTGTAGAAGACTGTTTTGATTATGATTATTTTATCAGATTAAAAAGAAAAGAAAGTATTCCTCTTAGTAAATAATTTCTCAACAAAACAAATCTTAAAGGAAAAAGTATGAAATGTGCAAAATAAAATTCACACAAAGGTATTTTGCCCCTGATTTTTGTTCAATGTTGTTTCTGTTTTCACAATCAGAAAATTAAAAATCATGTTCAAAGAAATAGTTCTTGCTGACACTATTATTTATTTAATAGTATAGAACTCCGGATTAAGTAACTCAGCTCCATAACTAATACATCCTGTCACAACCTGTTTCCTCAATTGAGACCGGAACTGAAGGCATCAAGTTTCTGCTTTTAATTTTCATTTGAAATAAGTCAGAATATTGAGATACATTGCCGAGTTTCAGAGCTAAAGGTTCATTGAGCAAAGATACCTGCCTAGATAGGCCATCGCATTCCTGCAATCTTCCTGATGTTCATGTAGCTGCTCTACGTGCCAGACAAAAACAGGGCCAGAAGAGGAAAGACTGAATGAGGTAAGTTTATTCAAACCTTTCATGCAATCTTACTATTGTAGAAGTATCTGCTCTAGGTATCATATAAAAACAGGGCCAGAAGAGGAAAGACTGAATGAGGTAAGTTTATTCAAACCTTTCATGCAATCTTACTATTGTAGAAGTATCTGCTCTAGGTACCAGATAAAAACAGGGCCAGAAGAGGAAAGACTGAATGAGGTAAGTTTATTCAAACCTTTCATGCAATCTTACTATTGTAGAAGTATCTGCTCTAGGTACCAGATAAAAACAGGGCCAGAAGAGGAAAGACTGAATGAGGTATGGTTATTCAAACCTTTCATGCAATCTTACTATTGTAGAAGTATCTGCTCTAGGTACCAGATAAAAACAGGGCCAGAAGAGGAAAGACTGAATGAGGTATGGTTATTCAAACCTTTCATGCAATCTTACTATTGTAGAAGTATCTGCTCTAGGTACCAGATAAAAACAGGGCCAGAAGAGGAAAGACTGAATGAGGTATGGTTATTCAAACCTTTCATGCAATCTTACTATTGTAGAAGTATTTGCTCTAGGTACCAGATAAAAACAGGGCCAGAAGAGGAAAGACTGAACGAGGTTAGATTATTCAGAATCTATAAAATGGGACTGATGAGACTTTGCACGATCATGTAATAAAATAGGGATTGTAGTATTTCTTTGTATACTTAATTTTTTAAACCGATAATTTATACTTTTTAATCAGTATTAATAATACACCAAAATCTTGTCATATCAATTGTATTTTATCTTATATGACAACATTTTGGTGACCAATTGCCTCTGATCCAGGATAAATTCAAATTGATTTTGCGACGACGTTGGGACAAAAAAGATCGATGTTTGATAATTAATGTACATGTATAACGATACCTAACATTGTTGTTTGGTGGACAGTAGGCCTAATCTGGTGGACAGTAGGCCTAATCTAGTGGAACAATTGGATGTGGTGACAGGGAAGTATGTAAACATACATGTAATGTCCAAGAAGCGGTTGTACTTGGTCAGGGGTGGTATTAATACAAAAAGATGTTAATTGTCAAAATAAATTTATATTAAGACGGGTCTTTGGTTAATTTTTGTGCAACTAATGCGAGTGCACTAATGACAAGTGTTTATTCTGCTGAATTATAATTTGTTATGACAATTAACATACGGACCCAGATTTCACTTTAAACTTCTCATGGCTAACAGTATTTCTTAAAAGTTAGAAAGCTAGGTCTTTAATGACGTGAGATATTTTTTGTGTACATTACAGTAAAATAACCACCAACATCAGAATCAAGATGGACACCCAAACTGTAAACCTGGAAGGTACTACATCTATGGAACCACCTGAAGGCACATCCTTTGTGTATGATACTAGGAGCCAAGCTGTAATTGTTGGTTCTTTACTCATTATCATAGGAATACTTGGTTTCTTTGGAAACCTGATGGTCATTCTGGCTGTCTCCCTCTGCCGAAATCTGCAAGACCCAACCCATGTGTTTGTGGTGAGCCTCAGCGTCTCTGATTTTATCACGGCACTGACCCTGCCCTTCCAAGGTTTCTCAGTGCTCTCTGAGACTGGATGGCCTTTTGGCAATGGGTTGTGCAAACTGTTTGGAGCCTTGCTTATTTTGACGTTAGCAGTCAGCTTCCTTACTTTGACGGCAATTGCGGTCGACCGTTACATCCACATCACAAAGAGTATCAGACTGCAACAGAAGATCTACACTCGCAGAAGTATTGCTATCATGGTAGCATTCCTGTGGCTTTTTCCCTTCCTGGTGATGGTTGTACCACAGCTAATTCCTGCAACAGGTGGTATAAAGTATAATCCTGACACGAGGACCTGTGGTTGGGACTTTGGGCATCCCATGCACGGAGTGTCTCAAAACATAACCTCAGCAGCCGCCATATGTAGCACCGCCCTGATCATCTTCTGCTATGTTGCCATCATGCTCTATGTCCGGAGGCATATCAGAGAGACAAGGGACAGACTGAGGGTATCTTCTGGCAATATCAACAACCTAGTGGCATCACTTCCTGGATCAAGTAAGATGCAGATTGACATCACCAAGAACATGGCGGTTGTTATAGTGGCCTTCTTCCTTTGTCTTCTCCCTTATTCATGCAGTATCTACCTATATAAACGAAAAATACGAGAATTCTTCTTTGTGCTTCTCACTCTCTCTACTTGTCTGAACCCTATGATATATGCTGTCAAGCATCCTACATTTAAAAAAGTTTTCAAGTGCATGGTCTACTTCAGGTTCCATGATATTCCTCAGCCATCAGCATGGCTCAAGAATATTGTCTGTGAAAGAAATGTGGCTTCATCTAGGGCTTAATTTTTCAATCTTTTGCAAATCTTTCGGTACTTGGAACAGTTTTTGCCCATAAGTATACTGTATCACTGACAACAAATTTGGAAGGCACAGTTGGTAATAATTGATAGTCACACAAAAGACCTCGTAGGAAACCACTTTTAACCTTCCCCATATCTGGGATATCGAGCTTGACACTAATATGGTCAACTTAGATTGAAAATCTGAAGTTTAACTTGACATAAAGGTAAAGTGTTGAGAAAGTTGAGGAAATTGACCTGTAAGATTAAACTTTTCAAAAACATTGTCAAGTCTGCAGTCAGAATGTATGAAGCGCACACTCACAGTCATCAGCCAAAGTGGTCAAGCATGATGTCAATGCCTATTGTGAGAAGCAAGACTTTTATTTTCATTCAGTGGAAATTAAAAGATGTTTCTAAAAGTGTAGCATATTGCGACAAATTCAATCAATGGTATTTTTATAGAGTCTAAAATGTAGTTCTGGGCAACACTGGCAGATTGGGGAAGGGTAGGGGGTGCACAACTGGTCTGAGCCTTGGAACTGTGCCCACTTTTTCTTTTTGGTTCTCAGAGAATTTTTTTAATAAAAAAGTGTAGTAAAAAATAACCCACAACAACACCTAAAATTCCTGATGACATTTCTCTGCTTCAGACTATTCTGGCACATACCAAACTATAAGATTCATCTTTCCATTACCAAACACCATTTGTTGCTGATACCGCCAAACTGTACTTTGTATGAATTTCCAAGTGATATGTCACAAAACTATTTTTAATGAAATATTTTGCTGTTTAAATTTCAATTTCATGTCATCTTACAGCTGGCAGATGTGCATATCAATCTCCATTTAAATATAAGTATTATTGTGTATGATACATACATCTCAAAGGATGAGGGAGATTAAATCTAAGCTGAACAGTAAATCATTATTGGCATAGACCGGTTTACTAACATATTCAAATTTTATGCATACTTTTGAAACAAAGGTTGTTCTTGATAACCTGAAGCCTTGCCTGAGACTTGCCCCACACAGCAACAAATAATGTATGTAGACTGGATTCCAAGTATTGTAATTCATTCATTAATAACAGGTTAATGGAATACCTTGTCACTAGGTCCCCAGGAAAGAAACATCCATAAATTTGAATATGTTAGTAATCCGGTCTTTTCTGGTGTGTCCGGAAATAAAAATGGGAAAAACAATCAAACACAATCAAAACACTTGAAATGCCGGGTAATACAGTTTTAAATTATATTGCAATCAATGTAAAAATGTTGTGCCCTTTCCAATGTAATAATTATTTACAGAATGATATCATGTTTGTGATGATGTACATTTGCTATTATTGTAATGTGTAATTTTTCTACATAAATGTGAAAATAAATGTCTTACTTGGCATCTTAATGACAGGAAACAATATGGTTCAATGCAAAATAAAAAGGCAAACATCATGAATGTCAACACAGGAGTGGCTCAAGGTTCAATCCTTGGGCCCTTCCTGTTTACAGTCATGATAAATGATCTTCCCAAGCATATAAGTAAAGGGAATGTTTATATGTATGCGGATGACATGACAATATCCGTTTATGGAAACAGTCCAACAGATATTGAAATCCAGCTTAACAATGTAATGCAAGAAGTAAATGAATGGATTGACAGAAACAAGTTGATCCTCAATCCAGAGAAGACCAAAGCTATATTAATAGGCTCAAGACAAAAATTACATCGATTTTCAAATCTAAAGTTGCATGTTACATTAAAAGGTAAATCTGTTGAATTGCTTCATTATACGGAGAGAGGCTTTAAACTAACGTTCTAACGTAATGAACTGATCGCAACTAATATTCAATCACTTCATCCTTTCCTTCCTAATGAATTCTTTAAAATAACAAGCCGAATAACAATACAGAAAATAACTACTAACAATTTACTGACATTGTTAATTGCACAACACAACGCCACTAGGCTATCGTCGATCCAACAGTAAAAGTATTAAAAGAGGACCAGTAACTACGCCCTCTCACATTGCCTGGCGGAAATCATCGAATGACGATGGAAACGCCATTAATCGCAACAACAACAACAGAATGTGTTGATGAATCTAGGTGTCTAGTTGTAACCATCGACTCTAGCCTTGACTTTAAGATACATACTGATAAGGTGTCTTTAGTGGTGAAACGAAGCTACACATGTATGTGTAATAAGAAAATTAAAAACATATTTTGCTACTAAACAATTATCTGATATATATTGGGGGTACACCCCATACCCCATGTTCTTTACTGTTGTAATGTATGGTTGCGCAGAAGTATTGGGAATTTCAATACCTTAAACAAATTACACAAAAGAGCTGCCTATATAGTTTCAAAAAAGTCATGGGATATACTGTCCCTGGATGTATTCCAGTCACTATGCTGGCCAACTCTTGATAAGTTGTTCTGGAAAACAATGTGCCGTTTAATGTATAAATGCGTAAATAGAATAACACCTGAAACCGTACATGACAGATTAATATTCGTTGACGTTATTTCACAACAAATAACTTGCAACACAGATAAGATGATGTTGCGGTTACCGAAATCTCAAACAGAACTTTACAGGAAGTCATTTAGGCAGTGAAATTTGGAATGAGCTTCAGCTTGAAGTTTAAGAAGCACAGAGCCTAGCAATCTTTAGGAGAGCTCTAAAAGGATTTCTCACATGGTACGTATCGTGTTCATTCTGCTGTTGATGTATAAAATGGATATTGACTGACTGTATAATGCAAGGTTTTTCCACCTCTGGTAGATTTAATGCATCATTTTTCATCCCAATAGATTTAGTTCTTACATGTTTATCAGTTTCTTTCTCATTATCTATTATGATTCAGTTTTTGTCATGTTACTTGACTCCATTACCATAACTTTCTTCAATGTAATGTTAGTATAATTATCAATAATTGACTGTTGTTCTTTTGTGTAATATTGATATGTACTAATATTATATTCAGTTAATGTGTTCATGTTTTTGTTTAAATTATTTTTATATTTGATTTTTTATCATTATCTAAACCATGCATGAATTGTGTTAAATGTTATAATTTGATATTTTGTACAGTTCTTATTGTAAATTATGTATTTTTCATGTAGAGTTTTTATAATCAGGGCTCTGTGGAAGACCAGGTTTTTATTATTGTATACTGAACAGACTACCCTGAATAAAAAAGTGAAATAAATAAATAAACATGTACAATGATTGTAAAAAAATGATTTCCTGAATGGACAATAAATGGCAATTCAATCTATTCAATTAATTTCAAATTATAATCATGTGCCTCAAGGACGGCCAAATTACAAGATGTACATGTAGCCAGAAATGAAAGTAATCTTTATTTAGCATTCGTATTGTAGAAGACTGTTTTGATTATGATTATTTTATCAGATTAAAAAGAAAAGAAAGCAATCCTCTTAGTAAATGATTTCTCAACAAAACAAATCTTAAAGGAAAAAGTATGAAATGTGCAAAATAAAATTCACACAAAGGTATTTTGCCCCTGATTTTTGTTGGTCCTGTTTTCACAATCAGAAAATTAAAAATCATGTTCAAGGGAATAGTTCTTGCTGACACTATTATTTCTTTAATAGTATATAACTCCGGATTAAGTAACTCAGCTAATACATCCTGTCACAACCAGGCAGTTTCCTCAATTGAGACTGGAATTGAAGGCAACAAGTTTCTGCTTTTAATTTTCATTTGAAATAAGTCAGAATATTGAGATACATTGCAGAGTTTCAGAGCTAAAGGATCATTGAGCAAAGATACCTGCCTAGATAGAGAAACAAAGAATTACATAAGGAAAGATTATTGAAGGAAGAAACCAAGAATAACATACAATGTAAGAAAAGTTTATAGAAGGAAGAAACCAAGAATAACGTAAGAAAAGTTTATAGAAGGAAGAAACAAAGAATAACATAAGAAAAGGTTATAAAAGAAAGAAACAAAGGAAAACATCAGGAAGTAAAAAAGGATTCATAAGAAAAGGTTATAGAAGGAAGAAACAAAGAATAACATAAGGATAGGTTATAGAAGGAAGAAACAAAGGATAACATAAGGACGGTTATAGAAGGAAAGCTGTGACACCCAGTTTCCTTGATTGAGACCGAAACTGAGACCCAAAGGTTATTGAAGGAAAAAACAAAGGATAACATAAGGACGGTTATAGAAGGAAAGCTGTGACACCCAGTTTCCTTGATTGAGACCGAAACTGAAGGTATCAAGCTCCTCCTATTAATTTTCTTTAAAAAAAGTCAAGATTGAATCGTGTTTCCTTGATCATCATGGATCTAGGGAAGATAGATTGAGACGATATATGACCATTGACCCTGTGTAGTAACCAGTTACACCTTTGACTCTAATTTACATCATGAAGAACGCATTTTGACGATTTTATCTTATTCAAAGAAATGAAAATGTAATTGATATATTAGAGCTTATGCCTGAATATTAAAAAGTGAATAGTGTATGACGTCACGATGTCCCGGCGTAAATGAAAAGTCAAAATAAATGTGGGAATACATTAGCGATTATTTTTAGTTGTCGACGTGAGATTAGCTAGTTGCTTGATAATAATATCTTTAAATATCGGATGGATAAGTTTGTGGATTAGACCAGAGTTGAATTAACAGGAAATAATGTAAGAAAGAGAAAGAATGAGAGGCAGGGAGTGTTGATTTTTTTTCTTCAAGTATTGCATGGAACTGTAGATAGCTGAAGATATTATTCGGAAGGGAAAGGAGCTTAGCAATCATCGAGGCCAGGATGGTAAAAAAAGAAGGAAATAAAGGGAAGTTTGATTTTGATCCCATTGTCTTTGACTAAAATTCCTTCATGATCCCGTCATCAAAAAATAAAATAAGTTGTATTTGGAACTTAGATCATAAACACAGCTACTACATATTAGAATTTGGGAGAGATTCGAATAAAGATAAACGATATACGGTTGAAAGTGCATTGTCGTTGATTACGAAATCACTTAAAATCGATTGAAATTAAATATTTTAATTTAAGCGAGCAATATGATGGTGTCGGGAAATCCGATTAGCCAAAAAGATGTAGAAAATAATATCTACAACTCATACTCTATCCACATATAATAAAACAATTGGTGTATCCGATAATTTTAAGAAGTTATGGCCAATTAAACATAGGCATGTTTTTTCTAATTTCTGGGAAATGTGCGCACGCGCGTGTTGTTATCTTTGACGCGCGCATATTACATCAATTTGAGTCAAAAGTTACTGAAATTTACAGGGATTGTTAATGAAATTATCGTTAATCCAAAACAAGCAAAAAAACTAAGAAATTCGATCTGCGTACGATACAAACGCATATACGCGCGCGCTGACTGGCACGCGCGGAAATTTTTGAAACGCTCAGAATTGGCCGAAGCGTATGCAAAATTACTTGGTTTGGAGTTTTGAGCATTTTGTTTTTTAATTTCTTTTTGACGCACGTGTACGCGCACGTTAGAGGGGGCAGAAAAATTTGCGTGAGCTAAATTTTTGACCCATGACCCGAGCATGATTGATACCAAATTTGAATTGAAATCGATAGTGCATGGCCGAGATACGACCATTAATGACATTTTACATAATGACGTCATGATGACGTCATGATGCACTGGCGTCACTGAAAAGTCACGCAGTTCTAAGTTGGACTAAGATCGATCTTCAGAGAAAGTTTCATAACAATGGCTTCAGCCATTCTTGAGATATCCTGCGAACAAAATTGAGGAAGAATAATAATAATTTCTTCTATACAGACACAAAATAAATACTAGACTTTAATTCGTCACTTTGACGAATTAGGTGATACGTAATTATGCTCATGTGTAACATAATGAAGAACGCATTTTCACGATTTCATCTTTCGTTATAAAATACTAATTCCATTATGGTATATCCATGAGTCAAGTTTCAACTGTGTAGAACAGAGGGAGACAACGCAATAGAATAAGAAGAAGGCAAGGCAAGAGAAAGAGAGAGAGAGAGAGAGGGGGAGGATAAAAGTGTAGAGAGAGAAAGAGAGATAGAGAGTGAGAGAGAGATGCAGAGACAGACCAAGTAAAGGAGAGGGGCAGAACATGAGGGGAGAAGGGAAACACAGCAAGAGAGAGGAGAGAGAGAGATGCAATTGAGAACAATGCCTTCCATATTTCTAGCATAAATAAGCTCTTTTGAATACTGGTCATGAAAGTGTTGCCGATAATCAAAACACGATTATGTTCATGAATACGATGATGACGATATTAAAATGATGACCATGATTGAAAGTGGCACAGCGCCCCCCTCATGTTTTCGATTGAGGATCGTTATATATGATAACTGTTAACTATTACCAGGGAGAGTGCCCTGCTATTACTAAACAAGCTCAAATTTTCGCCTGATTGCAGAGATATACTTATACCAATCATTGAAGTGATATTTCGACGCACTAAATACGCAACAATGACGTCAATAGAGCTGATTATGACTAATAAGGACTATATCTTAACTAAGTTTCATGCTGCTTATTGACCGTTCCGTATTGGATAGAAAGATCTACCGTTTGAATAACGTTTTGATGCACTAAGGATGTGAATGCTTCCGTGTGCCATCTGTCAAGTCTTGAGATAACATGCAAATAAAGTTTTTTAACCATTTTTTTTTATCAATTTAACATGAACACAGTGATTTATTTAGTCCTGATTCAATATAAAATATGAGTAATATATTTATATTTTACCCATCCATAAACCAACATCTATAAGATGTTAAATCTAGAAATGATTGTTAGCATGCATGGCAGTGAACGGCCAAACGATGGAAATTGCCTCAAATTTCCTTTGATTTGATTTGTATACATGTAATACACTAATAAATGAGACACTGTGATGATGCAGAGAGAAAGGGGGGAGACTATACAGAAATAGAGAGGCAGATCGAGACAGAGCAAGAGATAAAGAGGAAGGCAGCTAGGCATCTCACCCATCTCCTTTCTTCTCAATCCTCTTTTCCCTCTTTCTTTTTCTACTTTTACTTCTTCTAATAATTCCTCTTTTTTACAGTTTGGATAAAACATAACCTTTTTCTTGTAGTAGCTATTACCTAAAGGAAAATATAAATGTGTACAATTTGTCATATAAGTATTCGAATAATAACTTCGCCTCTATCATTTGTAATTTGTATAATGTGTAATGCTTGAATATTGATATCGATACCTTAGGATAGTGTTACTGACCCTCTGTCTATCCTCTTACTATCCCCACTTGAATCTTATTTTTCTTCCTCCTTCTCTTCTACTTTTTCCTCTTCTTCTTCCTCTTTATCTTCTTCTTAATCTTACCATCTTACCATCCACTTTTCTTTTCTTTCTTTGCTTTACATCATCATCATGTTCTTCTTCACTTTTTTGTATCTCCTTTTTATATTAAATGATTTCGGAAGATCAAAAATGAAATACAAATTTCGAAGTTGAATATTATTTTTAACAATTTACTCATTCAGGTTCAATTCTTTAATTTCGATGTTATTTGATATGAATGTTTGTATATATTGTATTTTAAATTTGTAAAACATTTCCTAATTCTGCCGTTTATGCCGCAATGCATTGTTGTTCTTTTATTTTTATTCTCAATAAAACCATTATCAATTCAATTCAATACTAGGACACTGCTAACGTTAAAATTTCACAAATAGGACATACGCGACATCATAATTACTGCAAAGTTCTACGGAATATGCAAATCCGACTTTCAATCGAAAATTGTGACATGATCCCATCATCTGATTAAAAAACTAAAAGCACCGTTTTTATAGGCCATGGTCTCAGCTATAACATAACCAAATTTGGGAGAAAACAGAGCACAAATAAGAAAGATAGTGCTCATACTGTAGATGAATGCCATGTAGATTCATGATGTGAACAAAATTCACCTTCCATAGACATAACACGCAAATGACGAAAATTCTGACATGTGGCCTTTAATTGAATTTTGTACTATGATGACATCATTTAAATGAAAATTGGTGTAGACTGATCTCAAAGACGATTGCCTCGACTACAACATATTAAAATCTAGAAGAGAATCGATGAATATTAAGAGAAATACACTAAATTTTCCATAAACATAATGACGTCATAATATGCATTTTTGTATTTTTGACTTCCAAGGCCATTATGATGACGTCAAGATGTACTTAATGGCCAAATGAGATATGAAATCATACCTTCGACTCATACTCTATCTAAATATGAAGAAAAAAATTGGCAATCCTTATTCATCCCAATGGACTTTTTATAGGCATGTTTGTGCCCGTATATGCTATGTATTACAAAAATCGCGCGTGCGGACGGTTATCTTGAACGGACGCTCATTCCGTTATTAATAGTGATAAAGAGATAAACTTGGTATCAAATTGTTCGGAAAATTATGAGGAATATCCTGTCAAAAGTTTTTGCTGAGGGATTATTTTTTGTTCGGCCGTGACGAACGAAAACGCGCAAAAATGCGTGTTTTGCGCGATTTTTTATGAATGCTTATAATGGCCTGAAACGTATGCAAAAAAATTTTAAGACGATTTTGAGCAATATAAAATTTTACGCGCGCACGTACACGTACGCGCATTTTTGCGCGCATTTATTGACCTGAAATTGACCGGACAGATATTGACCTTGATCGTGATAAATATGAATGAGAAATGGCTTTCTGTTATGAAGATATGATCATGAGTTGATTTTCACAAAATGGCGCCTGGATGACGTCACGATGACTTTGAGTCTTTGAAAAGTCACGCAGTTCTAAGTTAGACTAAGATCTATCATCGTTGAAAGATTCATGATTATGGCTTTATTCAGTCTTGAGATATCATGCGAACAAATTCAAGGAAGAATAATAATAAATAAATAAAAATAAATAATAACAATCTTGACGAAATCAAAAGGTGATACGTAGACTTCGTTACGTATCACCTAACTAGACTTTAATTCGTCACTTTGACGAATTAGGTGATACGTATGCTCATGTGTAACATAATGAAAAACGCATTTCCACGAATTCTTCTTTCGTTTACTACTCACATTATGGTCTATCCATGAGTCAAGTTTCAACTGTAGGGCAGAGGGAGACAGACCAAGAGAATAAGAGGGAGGCAAGGCAAGAGAGAGAGGGAGAGAGAGAGAGGGAGAGGGTGAAAGAGAAGAGAGATAGATAGATGCAGAGACAGACCAGAAAATGAGAGGGGCAGAACATGAGAGGAGAAGGAAAAAAGAGCAAGAGAGAAGAGAGAGAGAGAGAGATGCAATTGAGAACAATGCCTTCTAGATGACCATGATTAAAAGTGGTATAGCGCCCCCTTCAGGTATTCGATTGAGATTGTTATATATGATAATTGACATGTCACCTATGATTGAATTTGTGACTATGATAACGTCATGATAATGTTAGATAGTCTACATAAATCTTGTGGGAAATTGTCTCAGCTACAACATACTCAAAAATCAACAAAATCCAAGCAGAAATACCGGCGATATTGCTCAAAACACAGGAATGTAGAATCCAGATTTGAGAAAAAGTCATCTCCCATAGGGATTAAACGCAAAAAGTAATGGATTAAGTGAAAATAAGGTAATAATAAAGTAAATAGGGTTGTTTAAAACATTACTTGCGATTCTACGTGTTTTAATAATCAAAGGAGATAATACAGTGAAAGGTCAAAAAGAAAAAAAAAAGTGAAGACAAATATTGTTGGAGACACCCGGACTCGAACCATGGATCTCGAAGATGGAAGTCAAGTGCGTTACTGATATACCAAAACATTTCCCATAGCGATTACACGTAAGAGGGAAATGGAATTCTCAAATCCTACTTTGCAAGTGAAATATGATCATAATCCCGGCATCTGATCGAAAAATAAAAGACACACGTGTGATAGCTTATTGTCTCAGCTATAACATATTCGAAGCTCAGCGAAAAAGAAGCTAAAACAACGGAGATTGTGCTCGCGAAAGACAGGAGTGTAGAATCCAGTTTTGAGAAAAAGTCATGTCCCTTAGAGAATACACGCAAAATGTGAAAAATTGACATGCCTCCTTTAATCGCAAAAATACGCCATGATACTTTTTCAAAATGAAAAATTGTGGACATTATATTTGTAGAAGATTGTCTCAGCTAGATCATATCAAAATTTGAAAGAAAATCGATCAATATTTACAGAGATACAATCAATTTTCCAAAAATATGCTGACGTCATACTATGCAAATTGAAATTTTGAGTTTGGAGGCCATTATGATGACGTCATTAGTTAATTGAGGATCAAATGAGACATGAAATCATATTTCCAACTCATAATCTATCTAAATATGAAAAAAATATTGGGAGTTTCTATCTATTCTGAACAGTTACAAGGAATTTTGTATAGGCATGTTTTTGCTCATGTATTGTGGATAAAGATAACGCAGTTCCGCGCTCGCTGTCAACTTTGACGGACGCTCATTGCGTTATTAAAAGATAAACAAGTTATCAAAATGCTTGGAAAAATGTGCCAAATATGATGATAAAGAAAATTCGGCGATTCTATGTTACAAAATGCTAGTACGCGCAAAAAACGCGCGCGCATGCGCGTGAGCGCGATTTTTTATCAAATGCTTTATATGGCCTGAAACATATGCAAAAAAAATTTGGGATGATTTAGAGCATTTTTAATTTTTGCGCGCGCGTAAACGCGCGGACGAGCGCGCAAGCACGCATTTTTTGACCTGAAATTGACCTGACGGATATTGATCTTATTCATGATAAATATGAATGAAAAATTACTTTCCGTTATGAAGATATGATCATAAGTTGATTTTCACAAAATGGCGCCTGGATGACGTCACGATGATTTTGAGTCTTTGAAAAGTCACGCAGTTCTAAGTTAGACTAAGATCTATCATCATTAAAAGTTTCATGACAATGGCTTTATTCAATCTTGAGATATCCTGCGAACAAAATTGAGGAAGAATAATAAAAGAAAAAAAAAAGAAAATCTTGACGAAATCAATAGGTGATACGTTGACTTCGTTACGTATCACCTAACTAGACTTTAATTCGTCACTTCGACGAATTAGGTGATACGTATGACAATGGTTTACAAAACGAATAATGCATTACACGATATATTATTTTATAAAATGCTTTTCCTATTATGATCTATCCATATGTCAAGTTTAAATTGCGTCCCCTTGATCAGGGATCTAGGGAAGATAGATTGAAACAATATATGACTTTTGACCCTGTGTATTAACCAGTTACACCTTTGACTCTAATTTACATCATGAAGAACACATTTTGACGATTTTATCTTATTCAAAGAAATGAAAACGTAATTGATAAATGATTATCATCATTATGATAATGATGATCATGATGATAATGATCATGATCATGAGCGCGATCCTGACATCTTATTAAAAAAATGAGGGTTGATTTAGATAGCATATAGTCTCAGCGACAACATACTCAAAAATCAACAAAATCCAAGCAGAAATATCGGCGATATTGCTCGTAAAAGACAGGAATGTAGAATCCAGATTTGAGAAAAAGTCATCTCCCATAGGGATTACACGAAAAAAGTAATGGATCAAGTGAAAATAGGGTAATAAAGTAAAAAGAGTTGTTTATTACATTATTTGCGAATCTACGTGTTTTAATAATCAAAGGAGATGGTACAGTGAAAGGTCAAAAGGAAAACAAAGTGAAGAAAAAAATTGTTGGAGACACCCGGACTCAAACGAGGGATCTCGAGGTTGGAAGTCAAGTGCGTATACCGATATACCAAAACATCTCCCATAGCGATTACACGTAAACGGGAAATGGAATTCTGAAATCTAACTTTGCAAGTGAAATATGAGTAAAAATCTTGACGAAATCAAAAGGTGATACGTAGACTTCGTTACGTATCACCTAATAAGAAAAGGTTATAAAAGGAAGAAACAAAGGAAAACATCAGGAAGTAAAAAAGGATTCATGAGAAAAGGTTATAGAAGGAAGAAACAAAGAATAACATAAGGATAGGTTATAGAAGGAAGAAACAAAGGATAACATAAGGACGGTTATAGAAGGAAAGCTGTGACACCCAGTTTCCTTGATTGAGACTGAAACTGAGACCCAAAGGTTATTGAAGGAAAAAACAAAGGATAACATAAGGACGGTTATAGAAGGAAAGCTGTGACACCCAGTTTCCTTGATTGAGACCGAAACTGAAGGTATCAAGCTCCTCCTATTAATTTTCTTTAAAATAAGTCAGAATATTGAGATACATTGCAGAGTTTCAGAGCTCAAGGATCATTGAGCAAAGATGCCTGCCTAGATAGAGAAACAAAGAATTACATAAGGAAAGGTTATTGAAGAAAGAAACCAAGAATAACATACAATGTAAGAAAAGTTTATAGAAGGAAGAAACCAAGAATAACGTAAGAAAAGTTAATAGAAGGAAGAAACCAAGAATAACATAAGAAAAGGTTATAAAAGGAAGAAACAAAGGAAAACATCAGGAAGTAAAAAAGGATTCATGAGAAAAGGTTATAGAAGGAAGAAACAAAGAATAACATAAGGATAGGATATAGAAGGAAGAAACAAAGGATAAAATAAGGAAAGGTTATTGCAGGAAGAAACAAAGGATAACATAAGGAAAGGTTATAAAAGGAAGAAACAAAGGATAACATAAGGACGGTTATAGAAGGAAAGCTGTGACACCCTGTTTCCTTGATTGAGACCGAAACTGAGACCGTAAGGTTATTGAAGGAAAACACAAAGGATAACATAAGGACGGTTATAGAAGGAAAGCTGTGACACCCTGTTTCCTTGATTGAGACCGAAACCGAAGGTATCAAGCTCCTCCTATTAATTTTCTTTAAAAAAAGTCAGAATATTGAGATACATTGCTGAGTTTCCGACCTAAAGGATCATTGAGCAAAGATACCTGCCTAGATAGAGCATCTCTTTCATTTTATCTTCCTGACGTACATGTAGCTACTCTAGGTGCCAGAAGAGGAAAGATCTAATGAGGTAAGGTTATATATTCAAACCTTTCATGCAATCTTACTAATGTACATGTAGCTGCTTGTGATCCAGGATAAATTCAAATTGATTTTGCGATGACGTTGGGACAAAAAAGATTGATGTTTGATAATTGATAACGATATCTTAAATTGTTGTTGATGGACAGTAGGCCTAACCTAGTGGATGGGATTGCATATGAATGTAAACATATATGTAATGTCCATGTAGAGACTGTACTCAGTGGGGGGTTGTATTAATAGAAAAAAGATATTAATTGTTTTAATAAACTTATATTAGAGCCCCTAAAGTGTTGGGAGCCCCCAAAATTTGATGACAAAATTTCACTTAAATTGTATCATAATGTGAAAGAGGCTGTCATTTAAGACACATTTCTGCAAGGATTTTCAAAACAAATGTGTTTGAAGACTGTTTGAAAACATTTTGGTTTTCTGCGTACATCAGAAAACCCAAATTATGTTTTCTTTAATCAATATTTGTCTTCAGACACATTTTTTTTTTTTTTTTTTTTTTGGGGGGGGGGGGGGAAATCTTTGCAGAAGTGTATCTTAAATGACATCCTCTTTCACATTATGATACAATTTAAGTGAAATTTTGCCATCAAATTTGGGGCTCCCAAGACTTTAGAGAGGCTTTGAGACAGGCCAGTGGTTAACTTCTGTGCAACACGTGCAGCGAGTGTACCAATAACCCAGTGTTTATTCTGCTGAAATATAAATTTTTATGACAATTAACATACAGACCCAGATATCAATTTAACTTCTCACAGCTCACAGTATCTGTTACAAGTTAGAAAGCCTGGGCCCGTATTCAATTCAATACTTACATGTAAGTACAAAATTTAAACCTTTTACTTAGTATTTGGCTTAGATAAAATACTTAGCTAATTTTGGTATTCAATTGAAACTTTTGGCTAAGTATTTTACCCTAAATTTAAGACAGCTCCCTTCCAGACTTAAGCCAATTATTTGGAGGCCATGATTGGCAGGCACATGGTTTTTTTACGCAGTATCATAACCTGCGCACAATTATATTAGCACGCATTTATTGCAACGCATTAATTGTGCATCACTTTTGATTGACCGTGTGATGTCACAATGCTTATCAGTACCAAATATTTTACTCAAATTTTGTCTAAGGTAAGTAGAAGTCTAAAATGCGATTTGAATACGAGATAAGTAAATTTCTTAGCTTAGCCATTTACTTAGTAAATTTCTTACTTATTTTAGGTATTGAATTGAATACCGGCCCAGGTCTTTAATGACGTGAGATATGTTTTTTGTACATTACAGTAAAATAACCACCAACATCAGAATCAAGATGGACACCCAAACTGTAAACCTGGAAGGTACTGCATCTATGGAACCACCTGAAGGCACATCCTTTGTGTATGCTACTAGGAGTGAAGCTGTAATCGTTGGTTCTTTACTCATTATCATAGGAATACTTGGTTTCTTTGGAAACCTGATGGTCATTCTGGCTGTCTCCCTCTGCCGAACTCTGCAAGACACAACCCATGTGTTTGTGGTGAGCCTCAGCGTCGCTGATTTTATCACGGCACTGACCCTTCCATTCCAAGGTTTCTCAGTGCTCTCTGAGACTGGATGGCCTTTTGGCAGTGGGTTCTGCAAACTGTTTAGAGCCTTGCTTATTTTGACGTTATCAACCAGCTCCCTTATTCTGACTGCAATTGCGGTCAACCGGTACATCCTCATCACCAAGAGTATGAGACTGCGACAGATGATCTACACTCGCAGTAGCATTGCTATCATGGTAGCATCCCTGTGGCTTTTTCCCTTCCTGGTGATGGTTGTACCACAGCTAATCCCCGCAACAGGTGTAAGGCATGATCCTAGCTCTAGGATTTGTACTTGGGACTTGGGGCATCCCGGGTATGGAGTGTTCCAAATCATAATCTTAGCAGGCGCCCTCTGCTGCTCCGCCCTGATCATCTTCTGCTATGTTGCCATCATGCTCTATGTCTGGAGGCACATCAGAGAGACAAGGGACAGACGGAGGGTATCTTCTGACAATATCAACAACCTAGAGGCATCACCAGCTGGCCCAAGTAAGATGCAGATTAACATCACCAAGAACCTTGCGCTTGTTGTAGTGGCCTTCTTCATTTGTCATCTCCCTTATTCATTGAGTCTCCACTCATATGAAATACAAAAACAACAAATTTCGTATTTTAAGAGACTGTTTTGATTACCTTTACTTTCACTTTCTATCTTATTGTTTCCTCATAATTGACAATCAAAATTCTTACGTGAAAGTTATATTTTCAGTAGAAAGAGAAACTCTGAAAGAAGACACTAGTATTTCTTTAATAGTACAGAACTCCGGGTTAAGTAACTCAGCTCCATAAGTAATACATCCTGTCACAACCAATTTCCTCAATTGAGACCGAAACTGAAGGTATCAAGTTCCTCCTATTAATTTTCTTTAAAAAAGTCAGAATATTGAGATACATTGCTGAGTTTCAGAGCTAAAGGATCATTGAGCAAAGATACCTGCCTAGATAGAGCATCTCTTTCATGCAATCTTCCTGACGTACATGTAGCTGCTCTACATGCCAGACAAAAACAGGGCAAGAAGAGGTAAAGTTATTCAACTGCTCTAGGTATCAGATAAAAACAGGGCCAGAAGAGGAAAAGTTATTCAGACCTTTCATGCAATCTTACTATAAGTGTAAATGTATCTGCTCTAGGTATCAGATAAAAACAGGGCCAGAAGAGGAAAGACTGAATGAGGTAAGTTTATTCAAACCTTTCATGCAATCTTACTATAAGTGTACATGTATCTGCTCTAGGTATCAGATGAAAACAGGGCCAGAAGAGGAAAGACTGAATGAGGTAAGTTTATTCAAACCTTTCATGCAATCTTACTATAAGTGTAAATGTAGCTCCTCTAGGTATCAGATAAAAACAGGGCCAGAAGAGGAAAGACTGAATGAGGTAAGTTTATTCAAACCTTTCATGCAATCTTACTATTGTAGAAGTATCTGCTCTAGGTATCAGATAAAAACAGGGCCAGAAGAGGAAAGACTGAATGAGGTTAGGTTATTCAAACCTTTCATGCAATCTTACTATAAGTGTAAATGTAGCTGCTCTAGGTATCAGATAAAAACAGGGCCAGAAGAGGAAAGACTGAATGAGGTAAGTTTATTCAAACCTTTCATGCAATCTTACTATTGTAGAAGTATCTGCGCTCTAGGTATCAGATAAAAACAGGGCCAGAAGAGGAAAGACTGAATGAGGTAAGGTTATTCAAACCTTTCATGCAATCTTACTATAAGTGTAAATGTAGCTGCTCTAGGTATCAGATAAAAACAGGGCCAGAAGAGGAAAGACTGAATGAGGTAAGGTTATTCAAACCTTTCATGCAATCTTACTATAAGTGAACATGTATCTGCTCTAGGTATCAGATACAAACAGGGCCAGAAGAGGAAAGACTGAATGAGGTTAGGTTATTCAAACCTTTCATGCAATCTTACTATAAGTGTAAATGTAGCTGCTCTAAGTATCAGATAAAAACAGGGCCAGAAGAGGAAAGACTGAATGAAGTAAGTTTATTCAAACCTTTCATGCAATCTTACTATTGTAGAAGTATCTGCTCTAGGTATCAGATAAAAACAGGGCCAGAAGAGGAAAGACTGAATGAGGTAAGGTTATTCAAACCTTTCATGCAATCTAACTATAAGTGTAAATGTAGCTGCTCTAGGTATCAGATAAAAACAAGGCCAGAAGAGGAAAGACTGAATGAGGTAAGTTTATTCAAACCTTTCATGCAATCTTACTATTGTAGAAGTATCTGCTCTAGGTATCAGATAAAAACAGGGCCAGAAGAGGAAAGACTGAATGAGGTAAATTTATTCAAACCTTTCATGCAATCTTACTATAAATGTAAATGTAGCTGCTCTAGGTATCAGATAAAAACAGGGCCAGAAGAGGAAAGACTGGATGAGGTAAGTTTATTCAAACCTTTCAAGCAATCTAACTATATGTGTAAATGTAGCTGCTCTAGGTATCAGATAAAAACAAGGCCAGAAGAGGAAAGACTGAATGAGGTAAGTTTATTCAAACCTTTCAAGCAATCTAACTATAAGTGTAAATGTAGCTGCTCTAGGTATCAGATAAAAACAGGGCCAGAAGAGGAAAGACTGAATGAGGTAAGTTTATTCAAACCTTTCATGCAATCTTACTATTGTAGAAGTATCTGCTCTAGGTATCAGATAAAAACAGGGCCAGAAGAGGAAAGACTGAATGAGGTTAGGTTATTCAAACCTTTCATGCAATCTTACTATAAGTGTAAATGTAGCTGCTCTAGGTATCAGATAAAAACAGGGCCAGAAGAGGAAAGACTGAATGAGGTAAGTTTATTCAAACCTTTCATGCAATCTTACTATTGTAGAAGTATCTGCGCTCTAGGTATCAGATAAAAACAGGGCCAGAAGAGGAAAGACTGAATGAGGTAAGGTTATTCAAACCTTTCATGCAATCTTACTATAAGTGTAAATGTAGCTGCTCTAGGTATCAGATAAAAACAGGGCCAGAAGAGGAAAGACTGAATGAGGTAAGGTTATTCAAACCTTTCATGCAATCTTACTATAAGTGAACATGTATCTGCTCTAGGTATCAGATACAAACAGGGCCAGAAGAGGAAAGACTGAATGAGGTTAGGTTATTCAAACCTTTCATGCAATCTTACTATAAGTGTAAATGTAGCTGCTCTAAGTATCAGATAAAAACAGGGCCAGAAGAGGAAAGACTGAATGAAGTAAGTTTATTCAAACCTTTCATGCAATCTTACTATTGTAGAAGTATCTGCTCTAGGTATCAGATAAAAACAGGGCCAGAAGAGGAAAGACTGAATGAGGTAAAGTTATTCAAACCTTTCATGCAATCTAACTATAAGTGTAAATGTAGCTGCTCTAGGTATCAGATAAAAACAAGGCCAGAAGAGGAAAGACTGAATGAGGTAAGTTTATTCAAACCTTTCATGCAATCTTACTATTGTAGAAGTATCTGCTCTAGGTATCAGATAAAAACAGGGCCAGAAGAGGAAAGACTGAATGAGGTAAATTTATTCAAACCTTTCATGCAATCTTACTATAAATGTAAATGTAGCTGCTCTAGGTATCAGATAAAAACAGGGCCAGAAGAGGAAAGACTGAATGAGGTAAGTTTATTCAAACCTTTCATGCAATCTTACTATAAGTGTACATGTATCTGCTCTAGGTATCAGATAAAAACAGGGCCAGAAGAGGAAAGACTGAATGAGGTTAGGTTATTCAAACCTTTCATGCAATCTTACTATTGTAGAAGTATCTGCTCTAGGTATCAGATAAAAACAGGGCCAGAAGAGGAAAGACTGAATGAGGTTAGGTTATTCAAACCTTTCATGCAATCTTACTATTGTAGAAGTATCTGCTCTAGGTATCAGATAAAAACAGGGCCAGAAGAGGAAAGACTGAATGAGGTTAGGTTATTCAAACCTTTCATGCAATCTTACTATAAGTGAACATGTAGCTCCTCTAGGTATCAGATAAAAACAGGGCCAGAAGAGGAAAGACTGAATGAGGTAAGTTTATTCAAACCTTTCATGCAATCTTACTATAGGTGTACATGTATCTGCTCTAGGTACAAGATAAAAACAGGGCCAGAAGAGGAAAGACTGAATGAGGTTAGGTTATTCAAACCTTTCATGCAATCTTACTATAAGTGTAAATGTAGCTGCTCTAGGTATCAGATAAAAACAGGGCCAGAAGAGGAAAGACTGAATGAGGTAAGTTTATTCAAACCTTTCATGCAATCTTACTATTGTAGAAGTATCTGCGCTCTAGGTATCAGATAAAAACAGGGCCAGAAGAGGAAAGACTGAATGAGGTAAGGTTATTCAAACCTTTCATGCAATCTTACTATAAGTGTAAATGTAGCTGCTCTAGGTATCAGATAAAAACAGGGCCAGAAGAGGAAAGACTGAATGAGGTAAGGTTATTCAAACCTTTCATGCAATCTTACTATAAGTGAACATGTATCTGCTCTAGGTATCAGATACAAACAGGGCCAGAAGAGGAAAGACTGAATGAGGTTAGGTTATTCAAACCTTTCATGCAATCTTACTATAAGTGTAAATGTAGCTGCTCTAGGTATCAGATAAAAACAGGGCCAGAAGAGGAAAGACTGAATGAAGTAAGTTTATTCAAACCTTTCATGCAATCTTACTATTGTAGAAGTATCTGCTCTAGGTATCAGATAAAAACAGGGCCAGAAGAGGAAAGACTGAATGAGGTAAGGTTATTCAAACCTTTCATGCAATCTAACTATAAGTGTAAATGTAGCTGCTCTAGGTATCACATAAAAACAAGGCCAGAAGAGGAAAGACTGAATGAGGTAAGTTTATTCAAACCTTTCATGCAATCTTACAATTGTAGAAGTATCTGCTCTAGGTATCAGATAAAAACAGGGCCAGAAGAGGAAAGACTGAATGAGGTAAATTTATTCAAACCTTTCATGCAATCTTACTATAAATGTAAATGTAGCTGCTCTAGGTATCAGATAAAAACAGGGCCAGAAGAGGAAAGACTGGATGAGGTTAGGTTATTCAAACCTTTCATGCAATCTAACTATAAGTGTAAATGTAGCTGCTCTAGGTATCAGATAAAAACAAGGCCAGAAGAGGAAAGACTGAATGAGGTAAGTTTATTCAAACCTTTCAAGCAATCTAACTATAAGTGTAAATGTAGCTGCTCTAGGTATCAGATAAAAACAGGGCCAGAAGAGGAAAGACTGAATGAGGTAAGTTTATTCAAACCTTTCATGCAATCTTACTATTGTAGAAGTATCTGCTCTAGGTATCAGATAAAAACAGGGCCAGAAGCATATGGAAAACTTTGGGGCGAATTCGTTCATAAAATGGATTGCTCACCGAGCCGGTCAACTCTGCATAGAGCTTCGCACCAAGTACCGCAGTGTGCACTGGCGCGTAACACACAGCGTCGACTGGTCACTGGGTGCGTCCATTATGACAAAATAGGGAGAATGGGTCTTGTTCACAACATAAACATAAAACAAGGACGATTTTATTTGCATGTTTATGTCTTTTAATGAAACTCTAAGACGACAAAAAAACAATAACAAGATTTTAAAACTGTTGAAGATTGAATTCATATCGATAATTCAATATCAAGGAGTTCACTTATTATATATCTAACCCCACAATCAAATGGAATATTCCTCTCTCAGGGTCTGAGCCTTTACGACGAACAATTTTACAAAATCCTTTGTGTTTCTTCTTGGTCACTGGCAAATTACACAACAAATCCATGATGTATCACCATTTAATTATCATTACTACAGTCTACATGTCTTCTTCTTTCCACATTTTAGGTTGAAACTCACATATTGATAGAAATAACTACACAAAATGGACAGGTTCGGGGAACATTCTGAGCGGAGACGTACTGTTTCAAATCACATGCAACGCAAAAGTTCGCACGCTAATGTGTACGTCTATGGAACTCGTGTAGTGTGGCATATTTCATGCTCTTGCGCAAAAAGGAGCATACATGAGAGACAGCAAATCATTGGATGCAAAAGTGCAACCTTTTCCTCTTATCCAATCAAAATGAATGATACATAACTGGAATCGTTGAAACCTCTGCTTTAATTTGACATGCGAGATGGTGCAATTCGGCCATCGAATCAGTTCTACAGCCAAGATGAATATGGAGAGTTGACGAATTTTGGGCGAAAATCGGTTGACCTCCATAGAGAAAGTGTCGTGAAAGGTTTTTTTGGAACATTTTTAAGCAAAAAGTGCAACCTTTTCCCATGAATGAAATTATTTCAAATTTATATCATCTTAAAGAGAAAACATTGAATTTTAAAACACCGGCCGAGATGGTATTAAAAGTGGGTTCAGTTAGGCTGTTGCTGTGATTTAGCGTAGGTAATGCATGAAATGGTAAGGAATTTCACGTGTTGTAGCTCACGGTGCGATGCGTGCGGAGCAGATGAACGAAAGTTTTTCATATGGGAAAGACTGAATGAGGTAAGGTTATTCAAACCTTTCATGCAATCTAACTATAAGTGTACATGTATCTGCTCTAGGTACCAGATAAAAACAGGGCCAGAAGAGGAAAGACTGAATGAGGTAAGGTTATTCAAACCTTTCATGCAATCTTACTATTGTAGAAGTATCTGCTCTAGGTACCAGATAAAAACAGGGCCAGAAGAGGAAAGACTGAATGAGGTTAGGTTATTCAAACCTTTCATGCAATCTTACTATTGTAGAAGTATCTGCTCTAGGTATCAGATAAAAACAGGGCCAGAAGAGGAAAGACTGAATGAGGTAAGGTTATTCAAACCTTTCATGCAATCTAACTATAAGTGTACATGTATCTGCTCTAGGTACCAGATAAAAACAGGGCCAGAAGAGGAAAGACTGAATGAGGTAAGGTTATTCAAACCTTTCATGCAATCTTACTATTGTAGAAGTATCTGCTCTAGGTACCAGATAAAAACAGGGCCAGAAGAGGAAAGACTGAATGAGGTTAGGTTATTCAAACCTTTCATGCAATCTTACTATTGTAGAAGTATCTGCTCTAGGTATCAGATAAAAACAGGGCCAGAAGAGGAAAGACTGAATGAGGTAAGGTTATTCAAACCTTTCATGCAATCTTACTATAAGTGAACATGTGCTCTAGGTATCAGATAAAAACAGGGCCAGAAGAGGAAAGACTGAATGAGGTAAGTTTATTCAAACCTTTCATGCAATCTTACTATAAGTGTACATGTATCTGCTCTAGGTATCAGATAAAAACAGGGCCAGAAGAGGAAAGACTGAATGAGGTTAGGTTATTCAAACCTTTCATGCAATCTTACTATTGTAGAAGTATCTGCTCTAGGTATCAGATAAAAACAGGGCCAGAAGAGGAAAGACTGAATGAGGTTAGGTTATTCAAACCTTTCATGCAATCTTACTATAAGTGAACATGTATCTGCTCTAGGTATCAGATACAAACAGGGCCAGAAGAGGAAAGACTGAATGAGGTAAGGTTATTCAAACCTTTCATGCAATCTTACTATAAGTGAACATGTATCTGCTCTAGGTACAAGATAAAAACAGGGCCAGAAGAGGAAAGACTGAATGAGGTAAGGTTATTAAAACCTTTCATGCAATCTTACTATAAATGTAAATGTAGCTGCTCTAGGTATCAGATAAAAACAGGGCCAGAAGAGGAAAGACTGAATGAGGTAAGTTTATTCAAACCTTTCATGCAATCTTACTATTGTAGAAGTATTTGCTCTAGGTATCAGATAAAAACAGGGCCAGAAGAGGAAAGACTGAATGAGGTAAGGTTATTAAAACCTTTCATGCAATCTTACTATAAATGTAAATGTAGCTGCTCTAGGTATCAAATAAAAAAAGGGCCAGAAGAGGAAAGACTGAATGAGGTAAGTTTATTCAAACCTTTCATGCAATCTTACTATTGTAGAAGTATCTGCTCTAGGTATCAGATAAAAACAGGGCCAGAAGAGGAAAGACTGAATGAGGTAAGGTTATTCAAACCTTTCATGCAATCTTACTATAAGTGTACATGTATCTGCTCTAGGTACCAGATAAAAACAGGGCCAGAAGAGGAAAGACTGAATGAGGTTAGTTTATTCAAACCTTTCATGCAATCTTACTATTGTAGAAGTATCTGCTCTAGGTATCAGATAAAAACAGGGCCAGAAGAGGAAAGACTGAATGAGGTAAGGTTATTCAGAATCCATAAAATGGGACTGATGAGACTTTGCACGATCATGTAATAAAATAGGGATTGTAGTATTTCTTTGTAAACTTTATTTTTTTAAACTGATAAATTATACTTTTTAATCAGTATTAATAATACACCAAAATCTTGTCATATCAATTGTATTTTATCTTATATGACAACATTTTGGTGACCAATTGCCTCTGATCCAGGATAAATTCAAATTGATTTTGCGATGACGTTGGGACAAAAAAGATTGATGTTTGATAATTAATGTACAACGATACCTAAAATTGTTGTTTGGTGGACAGTAGGCCTAATCTAGTGAAACTATTGGATGGGGTGACAGGGAAGTATGTAAACATACAAGTAATGTCCAAGAAGCGGTTGTACTTGGTCAGGGGTGGTATTAATACAAAAAGATGTTAATTGTCAAAATAAATTTATATTAAGACGGGTCATTGGTTAATTTTTGCACTAATGACAAGTGTTTATTCTGCTGAATTATAATTTGTTATGACAATTAACATACGGACCCAGATTTCACTTTAAACTTCTCATGGCTAACAGTTTTTCTTAAAAGCTAGAAAGCTAGGTCTTTTTAAATGACATGAGATATGTTTTTTGTACATTACAGTAAAATAACCACCAACATCAGAATCAAGATGGACACCCAAACTGTAAACCTGGAAGGTACTACATCTATGGAACCACCTGAAGGCACATCCTTTGTGTATGCTACTAGAAGCCAAGCTGTAATCGTTGGTTCTTTACTCATTATCATAGGAATACTTGGTTTCTTTGGAAACCTGATGGTCATTCTGGCTGTCTCCCTCTGCCGAAATCTGCAAGACCCAACCCATGTGTTTGTGGTGAGCCTCAGCGTCGCTGATTTTATCACGGCACTGACCCTTCCATTCCAAGGTTTCTCAGTGCTCTCTGAGACTGGATGGCCTTTTAGCAGTGGGCTCTGCAAACTGTTTAGAGCCTTGCTTATTTTGACATTATCAAACAGCTCCCTTATTCTGACTGCAATTGCGGTCAACCGTTACATCCTCATCACCAAGAGTGTGAGACTGCGACAGAAGATCTACACTCGCAGTAACATTGCTATCATGGTAGCATTCCTGTGGCTTTTTTCCTTCCTGGGGTTTGTTGTACCACAGCTAATTCCAGCAACAAGTGGTATAAGGCATGATCCTGGCTCCAGGATCTGTAGTTGGGACTTGGGGCATCCTGGGTATGGAGTGTTCCAAATCATAATCTTAGCAGGCGCCCTCTGCTGCTCCGCCCTGATCATCTTCTGCTATGTTGCCATCATGCTCTATGTCCGGAGGCATATCAGAGAGACAAGGGACATACTGAGGGTATCTTCTGGCAATATCAACAACCTAGAGGCATCACCAGCTGGCCCAAGTAAGATGCAGATTAACATCACCAAGAACCTTGCGCTTGTTGTAGTGGCCTTCTTCATTTGTCATCTCCCTTATTCATTGAGTCTCCACTCATATGAAATACAAAAACAACAAATTTACTTTTATTTGCTTCTCACTCTCTCTACTTGTCTAAACCCTATGATATATGCTGTCAAGCATCCTACATTTAAAGAAGTTTTCAAGTGCATGGTCTACTGCAGGTTCCATGATATTCCTCGCCCATCAGCATGGCTCAAGAATATTCTCCGTAAAAGAAATGTGGCTTCATCTATGGCTTAATTTTTCAATCTTTTGCAAATCTTTCTGTACTTGGAACAGTTTTTGCACATAAGTATACTGTATCACTGGCAAAAAATGTGGAAGGCACAGTTGGTAATAATTGATAGTCACACACAAGACCTCGTAGGAAACCACTTTTAACCTTCCCCATATCTGGGATATCGTAGCTTGACACTAATATGGTAAGCTTAGATTGAAAATCTGAAGTTAAACTTGACATAAAGGTATTGTGTTGAGAAAGTGGAGGAAATTGACCTGTAAGATTAAATTTTCAAAAGCATTGTCAAGTTTGCAGTCAGAATGTATGTGAGCGCACACTCACAGTCATGCAGCCAAAGTGGTCAAGCATGATGTCAATGCCTATTGAGAGAAGCAAGACTTTTATTTTCAGTTCAGTGGAAATTAAAAGATGTTTCTAAAATCATACCATGTTAAAATTATTGCAGCAATTTCAATGAATGGTATTTTGACAGAGTCTAAAATTGAGTCCTGGTCAACACTGGCAGATTGGGGGGAACAGAAGAGGTTAGAGGGTAGAGGGGGGTTACACAACCAGTCTGTGCCTTCAAACTGTGCCCACTTCCCTTTTTGCTTCTCAAAGAATTTTTTATACAGTTCAGTAAAAAAACAAAAACACAACAACACCTAAAATCCCTGATGACATTTCTTTGCTTCAGACTATTCTGGCACATACCAAACTATATGATTCATCTTTCCATTACCAAACACCATTTGTTGCTTATACCGCCAAACTGTACTTTGTATGAATTTCAAATTTCTAAGTGATATGTCACAAAACTATTTTCAATGAAATATTTTGCTGTTTAAATTTCAATTTCATGTCATCTTAAAGCTGGCAAATGTGCATACCTTTCCCCATTTAAATATAAGTATTATTGTGTATCATACATACATGTACATGTTTATACATCTCAAAGGATGAGGGAGATTAAATCTAAGCAGAACAGTAAATCATCATTGACATAGACCGGTTTACTAACATATTCAAATTGTATGCATACTTTTGAAACAAATGTTGTTCTTGACAACCTGAAGGCTTGACCGAGACTTGCCCCACACAGCAACAAATAATGTATGCAGACTGGATTCAAAGTATTGTAGTTCATTCATTAATAACAGGTTAATGGAATAACTCATCACTAGGTCCTCAGGAAAGAAACATCCATTAATATGAATATGTTAGTAAACCGGTCTATTCTGGTGAGTCCACAAATAAAAATGGGAAAAACAATCAAACACATTTAAACGCAATTTATAATCATATTGCAATCATTATATAAAAGATGTTCCGTTTCCAATGTTATAATTATTTCTTTAGAATGTTATTATGTTTGTGATGATGTACATTTGCTATTATTCAATATTGTAATGTGTAATTTTTCTTGTATTATATACATGTACAATGTCTGTAAAACCAGTGAAAAAAGAATTTCCTGAATGGACAATAAACGTCAATTCAATTTAAATTGTAATCGCGTGCATTAAGGACGGCCAAATTACACGATGTAGCCAGAAATGAAAACTAATCTTCATTCAGAATTCGTATTTTAAGAGACTGTTTTGATTACCTTTACTTTCACTTTCTATCTTATTGTTTCCTCATAATTGACAATCATAATTCTTATATGTAAGTTATATTTTCAGTAGAAAGAGAAACTCCGAAAGAAGCTTTTGTCACAGAAGAGGCAAGCCACTTGTCTAATTGCCCGTTATATATAAGGCTAATTTCCTCTGTAGACATCTACCTATGTACTTTTTGTTTTAGCTCTCTCTCTCTCTCTCTGTCTCTTTCTCTCTCTCTCTGTCTGTGTCTCTGTCTCTCTCTCTCTCTCTTTGATAGTATGTACTTTAAAATCAGTGTAAACCAGAAAAATTGAGACACTGAACTTTTGGGAGTTGTTATGGACAGCCATTCTCAGAGGAAGAAACTTTTGCAACTTGCAAAAATCCCTTGCTGCATTAATTGTGATTCACATATAGTCAAACCTGCTTTAGCAACCACCTGTATATAAAGATCATTAGCCAATAAAGACCACTTTAGCAGTCTTTATGTACAGGTTTCACTGTGTTTTGCGTCATGAAACTGTCTTGAATCTGAATGAGTGACAATTTCACAAACATTTTGTGTACATGCCATAGTTTCTTGTTTTTACAGTACATGGTTTGTGCATACATACTGTATATACATGTATATATTTTAGATTTAAATAATTTTACACAGTAGATGCATCACAATTTGTCTCATTTTACCCACTGCAGCTAAAAGCACTGTACAATGCAATATTAAGCAAGAATGTCTAGGTTAGGAATGATATGTAGGACATGGAGTAACTAATGGAAAATAGGATAATAAGTATGAAGTACAGGGTCACTGTGTTATACACTTTTAGGTAAAGTTGAATTACCTGTATACACGTATCTCTAGAGTCAATACGGCAACTACTAAACTGGAAGAACAATAATGATGCTACTACTACTACTACTTATAACAATAAAAGCAATGCTATGAAAATTTGTATGATTAGTTCATTCAAAAATGTTATTTTGAATTTACAAATACTGTAGAGAGAGAAATAAATTATGAACAAAGTGTTATCACAAAGACAGAGACGCCAAGTTCAAAGATCGGCAATGCGTGACATTTTCATGATTCGGCGCGCGATTGCGCGTGCGAGGGTATACTGTATAAGCTGATATTTTCGCGTACAGATATTTTCGCGAATGACAGGCTAAGAGACATTTTCGCGGGTCGTTGCTTTCGCGAATGACACTTTTGCAGTACTAAGTACTGTACTGTACTTCCGTATTAATTCACTACGCCATGCCTACACGCCATGCTACACATACCATACACAAAGCTATCGGAGAAGACACACCTCCCTGACCAGAATTAGCTTGTGCGACATGCATACACAAAACATATCGCACAGCATCGCATCGCATCGCACTCGCACTACAAGCACTGCATCAGCACATAGGGCGCTCGTTAATGCCAATATGGGAAACCCCACTATAGGGAATTCCCGCTAGTGGCGATGACGTAGTTTTGAAAGCACATGTACTAGTACTGTGTGACGTTGCTTACTTGTGCGGCGGGCGTTCAGGCAGTGGAAATATTTTCGCGTGTTGATAATTTCGCGATAATTTGCAATTCGCGAAAATCGCGAAAATAAAACCCTCGCGAAAATAACAGCTTATACAGTAACACACGTATAAGGTATAGCGTTTTTTTTTAAATCTAGCGCGCGCGTCGTGCGTGAGAGCATTTTCAGACCCTCGAAATGCGTGATGTCATGCCTAATGCGTGATACTTGGTAGCTCTGCAAAGATGTAAACAACCATATTGCATGATACAGAACACTTTTATTGGTTGGGATAATTATAACATGTAGTTTAAGGGTCTACCAACCTTAAAATTTAGTAGGCAAGCTTTTGTCCACTCCTGTGGACCCTCGGAAGTCAAGTGATTATTCACACAGTTTCTTGCTGTCTTCTGCCTAAAGATCACTGAAGCACAGATAGGTGACAACAATATTGGATGGGATGGCGCCCATATTATTGACTTTGAAACACATTTCTGGTCAAGAAAGATGAAAGAATCCATCTGGATGAAATTGATTAGGCCTAGATTCCTTCTCCAAAAAGGGACTCTGGCTATTAATGTCACCTACCTTCGCTCAAGTGATCTTGAGCCAGCAGACAGCAAGAAACCATATACAGTTGTATATTGCATTTAAAGAAAAGACATAAGAAATTATATATCTTCACTTACATTAGAGCTGCTTTCCATGAGCAAATCTGCCTCTCCACCCGCAGCTGGACGTCTGAACTGCTCTCCAATTTCAAACTCCCATTTCACCTCTCTTCCAAGTACATTCTTACTCTTCCACTTACGCACTGCACATAAAAGATGAAACAAAAAGCCTTACAATACATGTACATGGAAATTCAAAAATATCTCTCCATGAGATAATGCCTTTAAGAAGCACAGCTCCAGTTTTTTAGGAACTGAATCACTTCTCCAATGTGTTAAATTTAATATCGTTTTGAATAAATTAGCCATCCTTGCTATTTGGGGCCTTACAATAACCAGTCAAAACAACTAACATGTAGCTTGTGGTGACCACATGGTTTCGTGCAAATTGTGCTGCGTTAAAGTTGAACTAAAATAAATGCATAGAATACACATTTAAAGTGTGTGTGTATTGGGTTTTTACAGATGTGTATCAATCAGATGATTAATTACGTCTGGGGACCATCCGAAAGACGTCACTCAGTTTCAAACTTGCGTCCTTGTGACAGTGACTGTCCTTGTTTATTTTTGAATGAAAAAAATATACCCAAACTGACCAACTTAAATATTAAAATAATAGCATAAAAGTCTTCGTTATTAGGAAACCACTAGCCATGTAGGATGCTGTACCCTTGACCTTGTTCCAAACTGAAAATCAAAGCAACCTTTCATCTCATAGTCTTACCTACCGGTAGTAGGTCATTGGTTTTGACGTCACCTTTCATCTCTTAGTCTTACCTAGTAAGTCATTGGTTTTGACGTCATACTCCTCCACAAGCTCTCTACCATCCAGGAGGATAAAATGAAGCTTTCTTCTTCCTGTGAATGATGACAAAAATAAATGGTATTGTAACTTAGTGCTGTGCTTTGGTGGTAATTTACTACCCATTTAGACAGAATATTTTTTTGATGGTTTACCAAACTTTACAGTTGAAGCAGAGAAACTAATGAATTCCAAAACTTTTAGTTTTAACACGATTGTAAGACATTAAAATGGCAAAGAACATCATCATGCGATAGACAATAAGAATATTGAATATCACATTCTTTTTGTTCTTTGTTTTAATGTGCACGAATTTGGACACCCTATCACTTTATGACAGTAGACTATCATCAATAAATTAAAAAAGTAAAAGTAAACAAAGCAAGGCCAAGGGCCAAGGGCCAAGGGGCGAAACTGCGAAAAGGCCAAAATTGTTATTGAAACCGTCTTTGAAAATGTATGAATCTAACTTTAAGTTTGACAAACCTTTCAAAACAAAGCATGGAATGAAGCATTAATTAATCTGATTGCAAACGTGGGCACAGCTTGATTTTGTAATGTGCTGTATTTTAAAACACTCGAGATTTCTTCTTCAGCACAACCGCTCAAGCGCGCCGGGAAACTTGGGTGGGCATCGATTCTAGTCCAGCCTAGTCCCATATGCTGCATGTTTTGTGAGTGAATAAAGTTCGGCCGAACTACTCATTCTGCCCACATTAGTTCAGTATTATTAATATAAAGATAAATTCCCACACATGTACGTTATATGCATAATTTTAATTATAGGTAAAATACATTACCGTCCTGAATTAATGCTGTTTTTCGTGATTTTCTAAGTGTCTCCAACCACGCCATTGAAGAGGCCATCCTAGCAACAATCGTTTTGGTGATCGAAAATAGCAATCGCGAGCGCGAGCTACATGCCCCCCCCCCCCCCCCCGGGCCGCGAATTTTTTTTCCGTACTCGAGAGGGCAAATACTAACCCTAACCCTAACCCTAACCCTAACCCTAACCCTAACCCTAACCCTAACCCTAACCCTATGGGATTTTTGCTCTCTCGAGTACGGAAAAAAAATTAGCCCCCCGGCCCCGCGAGATCCTGCCCACAGTACAGGGTGGTGTTGGGTGGGGGGGGGGGGGGGGTGGGGGGGGGGGAGACATTGCAACCGGCTTGTGCCCCCTTATAAGCCAAATTGACCTACCTCAAGTACACAATCCCCAAAATGTGCAAAGTTCTCTTAAAATATAACATCTTGTGGTGAAACTTCCTCCTTAATTAACACTTAAAATGACAGCGGAAATATATGATAGCTAGCAGATCTATATAGCTGGATAATAGCCCTTTGAATATTAGTAGGGAAAAAGAGATCAGCCTTTTGGAGGGAGTTAATTTACACAAATTCACCTCACTCTAGGATCTATGTTACGTATATATAGGATTTTAAATAAAATCTTAGCGAGGATATAGTACAGAGAGAGAGAGAGAGAGAGAAGCCGGGGGAACTACCGAGAGATAGACATCCATACACAGAGTTTGGCCAACCGTTGCTTTAAGTTGGTCACTACATGTACATGGCATATATTATTCGTTTGTTTTGTGCTTGCATGGTCTACAACGCAGAGTCCACCATATTGTGCCACAACTCGAACCGGATTGGTCAAACTCTCATAATCAATGACACGAGGAATAGTATAGTCAAACGGCGCCATCTCAGAGCACCTGCTATTGGTAATGCGCCACGCAATCTTAATTTGAGTTGGTGATCAGCCAGCCCTTGATAGCATTTAGTTAACAGTGCATGTGCGCAGTTACAATCTAAATAAGAGGTAAAAACTCACTTTTATCATGACACCTGTTTTTGAACAAGCATAGATTAGCTTTTATTACCCTTTATATTGTAACTCCGTCAAAAATTATGGGGAATATCTATATGAAAAGTTGATAATTCGATTATCGAGAACTAATACAAGGCTTAACAAAAAGCAAGATAATAATAATACATAAGATAAGACATAATTATCAACAAGGGTGAGAGGCGGGAGGGGTAGGGGAGCTGCAGCCACTGGGAAAGTTAAATTACCAATATTCGGGTATCCGTCACTTCGTAAAAAGGCAGCGAGGTGATCTTTTTTTCAATTTTGTATGTTAAAGTGAGTTTTGATAACGAAATTACAATTTTAGTATAGTGCATTTATTTTTGCTCACTTCCTTAGCTCCCTCCTAACATGTAGAAAACAGAAGTTGATATGCGGACAAAATAATATGCGCATGTAATTTAAAAACAAACAAACTTGAACTCCAAATACTAAATAATTTTCATGATTCTTCTCACACATGTTGTTATATAAAATCATCAAGTCAACTTGATAAAGAATTTCAAGTTGTCAAGGACACTTTGTATTTTCATCTTACAGACTGTGAGCATGTAACTATGATTAATTTTCTATATACTTTGTGTCTTGTAACCATTTCTCATGATGTATTGGCAATCGGTTTATATAAAAGTGCCTCACATAAAATATTTCAGTGTGTATTTTGCTATGTGTATCTTTATGGGTTGCTTAATTATAGTAAAAGAAAAGAGCCACTCAAGTTCCAACAGGCAATGGTATGGTCATCGCTCAAGACTAAACAAGACTAAGGGCGCGTTCATGCTTGATTTTGAAGGTAGAATGAGCGATCTGAAACGCTCATCGTAAACGCTCATCGTGATCGCAGTTCCACGGTGTAGCTGTTCATGCTTACTTCTCTGGCTCATCCAGGCAATTCTACTTGTGTGGCCTTGTGTGACCTTCACTGTGCATGCTACGTAGACCCACTAGAGGTCAGTGCGTTGACCCCATTTAAACGCGTTTACAATTGTAAACGCATCTTTTTGTGAGTTTACGATCGGCGTTCGTGATCGCCGTTTTTCGGTGATTCTACAAAAGTGAGCATGAACGCAATCGTGTTTTAAACTAAACGCGTAACAGATGCCTGATTCTGGCCGTCAAAATCAAGCATGAACGCGCCCTTCGTTTGTTTAATCCAGGATTGAATGGACCGAGGATGGGGACCGAGGAAAAGAACAAGCATTCTGTTTGAGTTTTGGTCATGAATCCCGTTATGTTAGCTATCATGATGACTAATTGCATATAGTGTGAGTAATCCTTGTACTCTTCTATGAAAAACTTAGATACGAAATGCAGAACGAAAAAGTTCAGTTTGTGTTGGAGATTTCAGCAGAAAAATGCACAATCATACAACGAAAATCTGTTAATCATTACTCCAAAACCTACATGCTATATACAAGTGAGAGAAGATAGAAATTGGCTCCTCTCTCCCACCATGAATACCGATATTATATTTTGTAATTTACAGCCATCACTGTTCCTTCCGAAGTTCCGACAAAATTTTGTCCATGGGGCTTAATGGAGAAAAAAAATGACCCAAATTTGTAGGAGCTATCCGACATCCCATCCCGCCGACATTGGGGATGGTTTTCATGTGCTCGCAAAAGGTCATCTTTGGCCAACTTTCTTGCCACGTTTTTATCCAAATTCATGCTAAATAATATTTGGTTAAATCTATCATTGCACGGTATAGTAAACGTTGGTTGTAATCATTGTAATTTGGTAGTTGATGAGAAGCACGCCGTTAAGCCCTATCGTGAAGCTAATGTGTATTGTAAGCCTTGTTCATATTTCTTCCGTTATTTGTAAAGGAATTAAGAAAGGAGACATAAAGATAACTTAACATATTTACGCCTGGTTAAATCGTTTATTTTCATCGAAATAATTAAAGCTGTCAAATATTTCTTAAGTTAGTTACTGAAGGTTGATATTCTCAGACGCATCTTAGCAAAAGGTAAAAGTGAAAATAAGCTTGTCATTGTAGATTAGCACACCCAATCTCTTGTTCTTTTATTTTTTTAATTTTTCGTTGATGATATTTTTGATAAGGTTTAAAACAGAAAGCGTCTAAAAAGGCTCACCATGAAAATTGTTTTCCGCATCTTTATTCCACCATTGCAACAGATCAGCTTGATGATCAATATGCTGCTCATCACCACATTACCGATGAATACATTTGAAATACATTCCAATTTCATAGATGCATTGTCTCTCATTTCTCCTATTTCGCATCGCGATTAGGCGGCAAAATTCCTGTGATGCGCTAGCCTACAACTAACTGGACAAGGGGCGGGTAGCGATTGCTGCTCAATATTTGATGATGCTAGTTCACAGCCTGTAAAAAAAATAGGCGAGAAAGGTTAACTTACTATATTTTTAATTTCACTCATGTAGTTTTATAAAGCTTGCGTTGAATGCTGAATTACGGTGATTCACCTTTAGCAGCAAAATATGTAGGGTATGTTTCAGTAACTTAGATGAATTCGATATAGGCCCATTAAAAAAAAAAAATTATTTAAATATAACCCTAAAATATATTATTGTGTTAACAAGAGAAGAAGCATAGCCTGCAAAGAGAAGTCTATGAAAGTTTGTAAACATACATCAAAGCCGACAGGCTAGTTACTGTTGTAGATTATGCCGCACTCATACATTTTGAAAACTCATTTAAGCCAATTAACCATGATCACCAATCAAAGGGGGAAAGAGAAAAAAACAACAGAATAATGCTTACCGATATTAGGCCGCTTTGTTTGTTTTTACTATGCATGTAGTACATAGAAGCTTTTGCTTTTTCGTCCCACCCATGGCCCTGACCACTGGTTTACCACAGGTAATTACTATCTAGGAAAAGTTCTTTTGAGAGAACAAGGAAAAGAATGATAAAATTGTTGATTTTGTGATTAATATTGATGTTCAATTTTGTCAACATTTACAAAAATTGATTCACAATAAAAGAGACGAAGTAACAGATGCAGCTTTTTAAAGATAGCAATCGGAAGAACGATACGTAGGCCTATCCGAATGTTACCAGAAATAATGCGATATGGTCCCCAAATGGCTCGAAAACAACATTTTTGAATATGGAAATCTCCAGACCAAAGACCGTGATTTCCGACCAGTTACTCGAGTCACAAAATGATCATCAAACCTTTCAGAATTCATGGCAGGTCTACAAAAACGAAGGAATATTGAAATCAATGTGAAAGAGAGTGGCTACATTTTTTTAAATATGCCGTAAGTCATTTGGTTTTTCGATCTAATATCAATACAAAATTAGTAACACATTCATTTTATCGTGTCTCCACTATCTATACTTTTTTTTCTCAAAATAAATCTGACATGACCTCCCTCTAGGCGCGTACGCAGGATTTTTTTTTACGAGGGGGGGGGGGGGGGGGGGGGGGGGTTAAAATGTGAAAATCACGACGAAAATTTCCCAATAATAATAATAATAATAATAACGTTTTTATTTACCCAGGGTAGCCACTTCAGTTATGAAACTGCTCTTCCAGCGGGCCCTGCATAACATAATATGTTATTACAACCCTTCTCCAATCTAATATGCTGAGCGCCTAGCTATAGAAGGCAGAAGGTCCCATTTTTATAAGTCTTTGGTATGACTCCGCCGGGGTTTGAACCCACGACCTCCCGTTTATGAGGCGGGCGCTCTAACCGCTGAGCCACCATGTCCGGTCACATAACTGACACTTTACAACATTCAGTCTTCAATTCTGCATTATTTTTTGGGGTCACCTATTACCACAATTTTTTATTTTTTTATTTTTTTATTATTTTTTTTTATTTATTTTTTTTAAAAAGGAGGGGGAGGGGGGGGGGGGGTTTCCTCCTAAACAAACACATAACAAAAGTTAAAAGGGGGTTCAACCCCAACCCCCTGCGTACGCGCCTGCCTCCCTCAGACCCTCTTCGTTCCATATTGATTAGGATTGATGATATGGATGATTATAACTTTAGCGAGAAAAACGAGAAAAAAAACAAACTATTAACTGAAAGAGAATCATAGAGAGAGGGTGAGAGAGAGAGAGAGAAAAAGAAAGAAAGAAAGACGGGGGGGGGGGGTGAGTAATATCATCAGCACATTCACAGGTGAGCTATTGAAGAAAAGTCTAACTGATATCTGTTCATAAAATATAATAAAATGTAGAAATTATACACGAATTTGTCAACGAAATAAAATTGAAATAACAAGTAGATAATTCAGCTCACCTGTCTGGTACATGGCATTGACCTTAGTCGTGAGGACAAGGTTATATCTCTTGACCATCACGATCTGGTCAGTCTGTGAGCTGGTCTCATCCCTCACTGGACTCTTCGACTGCATCCTTGGTCTCTCTCTCAGTCTCCTTCTGATCAACGATGCACTCATCGTCGATGTCTTTTCATCGAATAAGAAGCACGAAATGGAATACACCATGAAACTATGTAAAGTTAATATATTTCTTTAATTAACTCTTCTATAAATGATTTGCTAAAAACACCGACCTGCATGAAACATAATTTTTGTTCTCTCTCTCTCTCTCTCTCTCTCTCTCTCTCTCTCTCTCTCACTCTCTCTCTCACCTCTCTTTCTTTCTTCTTTACCTATCCATCATCACACTTTTTCTTTCCTAAATTTCATATTCCATCTTTTTTCCCTATGTTCATGCTCTCTTCTAATTCCAAATCATACATCCGAAAGTAATTATTTTTTTCTTACTCAGTAAAAGTAAGTCATTAATACTACAGTTTGACTCGTCTCTTAAACCATTTCTTCATAAGATACATACATTCATCCTCAGAATACACAAGACCAGAGACCGGGGTCGTGTCGTCATCAGCGTTGGACTCGATGTCAGCATCGTTGTACTCGTCCATGTACTCGATGTCGGACGACACCGACTCGTCATCCATCTCCTCATCGTTGATGTATCGATCTTTTAGGAGTCAAATCGAAAAAGTAATTTCATATATTCATTATTTTTCTTCTCATCTCTTCTCCGTCATTTCTCTTCCCTCAGTTTATTCTGCTTCTCTTTAATCTGGTTATGATTATCTTTATTAATGTTCATCTACTTGTTACAAATACAAGTTTTTCCTCTTATTTTCAAATGAAGAAGAAGAAAGTCCATAATATGCACAAGGAAAAGCCATTATGTTTTCTTTCAGTCACCGTCATAAAAATATTATTAAAAGCAAGAATATGATAACACTTAATATACCTCATTATACTACAAGAGAATAGGCCTATAGTGTGAGTTTTAAACCTAAATAATGAGCTTTTAAGTTACATACTGCAAACAGGCAATTTCTGAAACATTTCTGCAAATTGATATGAAGGCAATAAATGTAAATATAAAGAAACGATCACCGTGTAACTTACTATAGAACAGGAAGTACTGAGAGGAAACCCTCATGTCCTTCGGATAGGATATAGAGGGTAGCTCGTCCTCGACCTTGCTGCTCAGTGCTGGCATCAAGAACTGGTGACAATCCTAGTCAAGTACAGCAGGGGTAGACCAAGATGTCTGTACAGTGCGTCCCAGAAAAAACGAAACCGAGATTTATCGAAGTTTTATCATAACTTAATCACAATTATAATTAATAAATGACACATATTTGGAAAGCTTAGATCCTCCTTTTTCATTTAATGTAACTCATATGATGCATATTCCACACATGGGCGATTGAAAATAATTTTAAGAAAGGGTCCTAAACAGTCATTTGGCGGACGGTATCTGAATTTCAAAGAGAAAATCACATTTCAGAAGGTTTATTTTCTGCCCTTTCATATGACACCTCAATCAGAAAAGAATGAGCTAGGAATAACAAAGTTCTGTTTGCCTAAAGTAATGCTTGCATTTCCATACTTTTATTAAACGAATTAGTTTTCACTGGCTACCTGCCGTAGCAAAAAACAGAATTGATAAAAGAGTCACGATCTGTTCGGATTGTTATTGATTGGGGCAGGTCTTTTATGTGTTTTTCTTTATAAATGTATCTTCTTGATGTTTTTGCTGTGTTCATCTACTCATTTCGTTCATAAAAAGTTTGGGCTCATTAAATTAATAATATATTGTCTTCTCATTCTAAAATCTATTATTCTGATTTCAAAAAAATATCTATCTTGTTATCCATGAACCATGATGTCATTTTGAGCCATCCATATATGACTTACACTCGTAAGATTTTGTGCTTTCTGTAACTTGATGTTCTCTATTTAATTCCGAGTCCCTAATGCTGATGGTGCAAGATTGGTTGATTTTGTAGTAAGTTTCACACTTCAATCTTCATCACTTTGAATTCGTTCCGCGGTCCCTTTCCTAAAATTTCTGTTTATTGTTTGAGACCGTCCTCGTGAAGGGATCATTGTACTTCGATTTTGTCATAGATTGAACGTCATTCTTTTAATCATCATTTTTGTAAATTTTCATTTTTCTCTCCTCCTTGTGCATTTCTCATCTTGGTTCGTTAACTAATCATTATCATGTGAACTATTTGTACGTCGTGATGCCTTTGCCCCATTCTGATTATTATATTTCATCTAACCATTGAGAGCAATGACAGAAACACTATGTGGTATTTCTCAATGGATGAGGTCTTTGTTTCGAGGAATTTCTTCTGAAATATTTCGTCAGCAAACAAAAGTACTTAGTTGAAAGATATATTTTGATAATTAGAGCGCGCTGTGTGGCAAAACGTTATGATTTTTCCTTTTGATGAAAGCCTACAGCTCCGCCAATTAGAAAGATTCCCACTACGACCTCTGCGCGCGCACAGTGTTTGGTCAAAAAATATGACGTCATGATGAAGGCGACACAGGGCAGTATCTACTTCAGTTTAGTCCGAGTAAACATTATTGAGGTGAAAAGGAACAAACTCTTACTAAACCGATGTTTTCCCTAGCTTTTCATTCATGCTTTTTATGTTTGCACTTCTTTAGGACTTAACTTAACCGCTTTCTAAGGAGTGTTGTTTGCCCCCGTAACTCTGTATAGGGGATCATGCTATAAGTTAGAGGAAAACACCGTGTTTTTTTCTCACTCCGATCATATACTGATCAGCCGCCTCTAAGAATGCCGAAAGTGAAGATTTGCGTGCTATCATCGACGTCTATTGACACTGCAACGGGAACAAGAAGATAACCTGTATACTTGAACAAGAAACTGCGTTTGTTCTGTTTCGATGAATTTCATTGTAATTTGTAGTTATTAAAAATCTTAATCAGCTATGTATTTTATTTCATCAGACTTCTATTCTCATAATCCATGTCGTTTTCACATGGCACTCTATTCATCTACTTCATTATACTCATACTCCATTTTATATCATTATATTGTATGTTATATACTAATATTATTCAATTTATAAATGTGTTAATATTGAATAGCTGCCACAAAGAAGATGAGATTAAATGATTTTAAAATGATGTTTAAATAAATTATGTAATAAAAAGTCGATATGTCACCAGAACATGTGATATTGGGTTGTGTCGAAACAATGTGATAATTGTCAAAGACAGAGGGTTAGACTATCTTTAATGTTATTTTATGTATACATTATTTGATATCATTTCGTTTTGATATTGTATAACTGTTAAATGGGTCATTCTAACAAGCCAATTTCTTTTTACTAAAATAACTTGTCAATGATTTCACATGTGTTGTTAATACAGTGGAAAATAAATGATTTTATTTGTTTTAATATTCTATGTTCGCTCAATATAATTTATCTTATAGATAATGTACATGACATTGTATTGATTCATTTTGTAGCGCATTTACTATCAAAGATCAGTGACATGACTTTTATACGTTATGATCCAACACAATATGGATTTATAATGAAAAACAACAAAAACACAGCATCGTATATAATGTATATTATACGCCCAAACGTATTTTCACATGTTTGCATTGATATGGGGAAAAAATGAAACAGCAATACTAACATTTTTTAAATCTCGAGATTCATCAATCTAGGTGTTATATTATTTGTAAAGAAAAAGATTTAAAAAATAATTATGTAAGATACTCTTAGATATATTACAAATGATGTGAAGCATACTTATATCTACAAAGATAAAATTCATAAAATTAATTAGAAGATTAGCCCAATAGTACATATCAACAAAACAAAGCAAAACAAAACAAATGTTGTAAGAAAATGTCATATTCGATGAACATTATAGGTATATGACTATATCTCCTGAACGTTTTTTGTTGTTGAAATAATACATTACCTCTGCAAGGATTACGAAAAATGTCGTATACTGTAGCCCTCGGCGCATCGCCTGGGAATTTGAAACTGTAATAACGACTGTTTTAGTGCTATGATTAAGGCGCCAGAAAATCTTGGCCATACATGTTCAAAGAAAACCATCTAAATCTAGAAAGTTGAGATAACAATAGAGTACAATTACGAAATAAAAAGAAACATAAATAACTTATTCAAATAAAATGATAAACGGTTCTTACAGTACTTTACAGTGTTCTAAAAAGTCACATATAAAACTAATACCAACCTAAATACAATAATAATTAAAGATAAAAAGTCTCTGTTTTACATGGATTACCTACAAATACAACATTTGAGTATAATATGTATTTCTTTAATGGAAAGAATAACAAAGAAGCAAATTTGTTGAATATATGAATATATATGTACATTTAGTTAGAATCAAACACATACACTTTTTAATATTTTTTTATAGTAATTTTATTTTTGTTTTATTCCTCCAAATGTGTAATACAAACAAAAACATACAGTTGAACAAAATAAATTAACGTTTTCAATATTGATATTAATTGCTTATACATACACATTATTGAACAAAACTCATTTGCAGTATATAGCTTGGCAACAAAGTAAACTTAAAGTATATAAACATAATTTATAAGTCAATTGTACGTTATTCACTTATTTAAAAAAAAGAACTTAACAAATCTGGAGGTTATTTTACTGGTGCAATGCCTGCTCCACCCTGCCCCCTCCCTCAAACACACGCACACTCACGCACACACGCGCAAAACACAGACACCGCACACACTGCACACACGCACACCCTACACCCACTCACGTCGATGTGAGAAAACTAAAGATTTGTATCCTGTGAAAGATTGGGGAAAGTTTGTCCTTTTTCTGTTTTTTTTCTTCTAAATAGTAACAATATTTTGATATAAAGAATAACCTATCCAATAACCCTCCTAATCTCGTTATTATTTCCTTTTCCTTTTCTCCCTTTCCTCTCACTGTTATGGATATATTTAATGAATATAAATATTGTTTCATCTTTGACGTTGGATAAAGTAATGTATTATTTTATACATGTATTTCTTACGTGTATGTAACAATGTCCGTCAAACTATTGAAATTATTGTAATAAAAAACCACGATAAGTGCACTGATTAAGAAAAATAATCGCGTGTCTCTTTACATGTATGAAAAACCACCAAAGTGATTCATAATGTAATTAGCCCCTCTTTAATTCCCGGGAGAATAGCTGATTAATTAAAGAGCAAATTTTAGTTGTCATTCTTTATCTACAGGGGGTGGGCCCAATGTGGTCTAAACGATGCGATTAAAAAGATAAAGAACTTGATACGATTGTGTTTGTAATTTGCTGTGATTCTTTCCTTAAAGAGGATTTAAACGCGAGGTGTGTTGGGTAATCTTCGAGAGCTTTTTTGCATTCAAGATTTTGGTACAAGTATAATACACGATACGAATGTAATTCTTACAAGATTAGTTCCTTGACTGATTGACTTAAAAGATTGCCTTCCCATGCATTTTGATAATGATTTACTCATAATTTTGCCTGAATATGTCCAATATTAGTCATGATTGAGAGAGATCAGACATTAAAACAATATTTCCATTACTTGATTTTGTTTTAAATGGGAACTCGCTCAACTACTAATAGCAATAACTGCTATAATAGTTATACTAATGTTAATTATAAAATAATATTAATTAAAAAAATAAAAACAACAACAAACAATTGTACTTCATTTATTATAGCTCAGGCACAGCATACAATCAACGTTATATTTTTCCTGCTTTCAATTTTTATGAAAACAACCATGAATTTCGTTACCAGATATGAGACTAAGATATCGGACGAATGATTTAGTTGATTTTCTTTTTACATAATAAGGACTTTTAAATAAATGAGTGCAACGGAGAACATTTTAAAAGCATCAATAAACATTTTTTCGAATATAAACAATACCTGAGGTGTGATCCGAGTTTTACCTCTTCACGCTATATTTTGATACTTTTTACAATTTTATTAATTAAGAAACCTTGTGTTGAAAGCATGCATGTATCACTAAAAGTAAATATTCTAATACAAAGAAGCTCCGATACGCCTTGACAAAATAAAATGAAGCTTAAATATATCAATATTATTTCCTAAATGTATACCTTCTTTGTCATTCAAACAATGACAATATGATCAAAATATTAAGGGAGCACACTTATTCAGAATATTGAAACACAACCTTACATCAGATGAGATGGAGAAGAAAAGGAAGAAGAAGAAGAAGAAGAAGAAGAAGAAGAGAGAGAGAGAGAGAGAGAGAGAGAGAGAGAGAGAGAGGGGGGGGGATGGGGTGGAGTAAAAATTGCTCGTAATGAACCTTCAGCTTTTAAAAAAATAGAGAGAGAGAGACAAATGCTGCTGTTATCTTATCACGTGTCTAGTTGTAGTGGGCTTTTGGTTGGTCGTAGACTCGTCATAATACCGGGCGTCATATAGCAACCAGATTTTGGCCGTGTTACTCGCGCTCTCTCCGTCAATGAAAAATCACGCCGCTTTTATATCTGCTCGAGGTACCGAGGGTTGGACGTTTAATATTCGCGGTGGAGGAAGGGAAAAAAATGCTTAATTAAAAACCGCTATGAGGAAAGGGGAGAATGAGAGTCAACGGACCCCGGTCTTTTAAAATTGTCTCATAATTTCTGACGTCTACCTAACTAGAGGGCTAGGGAGTATTAACCGCTCAGTGAGCTTTTGCACTTGACTGCCGTTTCAGACTTTATGCCCCAGTGCCTAGAATCAACATTATTTTGTAATCGTTATGCGAACATTTTCCTTCACCTTACAAAATTAATTTAAACACAGAACAAGAGAAATTCGGTGGCTATACAGTGAACAGTATCACCTTTTGTTGGATGTATCCCCTTTACTAGCTAGTGGATCTTTCAGCTTAACCATGTTGTCGCCACAATTGAGTGAATTTGATATTCTGCAGAATATGGGGATGGAAGCGAGTACACCTTTTTCACGTCCATCCCCGCGACGAGCAAATTCGGCAGGACCTCGGTCTAACAACACCTCCAAAATAGACCCCAGGTAAGGTATCTTTTAAAGTATCCTTCAAATCTGCAAATAGTAATTCGTTGTCATTCTTTAAACTGCTTTGCCACGTCTCACAGCAACGCGTCCAGCCCCCGAAAATTTTCTTGAGTGTTTCCGGTATTTGGTTATTTTCTCTCTATTTATCCTTTCTCTCACAGTTCCAAGTTGGGAGAAAGAGAGGGATAAAAATAGGGCTAATACAGCTACTCAATTGCCCCCGCCATTGAATACTTAATGAAGCTCACGCGAGCTTGCTTCGTAGCTAACATAATTATGCATAGATCCATCGGCATGTAGAGTTCGTGTTCCTTAGCAATGCGACCCAGAGGTAGATTGGGTGCACCCCCAACAAAGCCACACGTTCCTAAAATCATTGACGTATTAAGAACAAGCCCAAACTTCACAACACTCAAACAGAGGGACAGAGAGAGACGCCGCGACCGCCCAACCATCCACCTTGCTAACACGATCCCCCACTTTAGTTCCAAATCACAACTCTTCGCGCATTTACATGCACTAACGAAACTTCAAACTCCATCTCCCCCCCCTGTCTTCTCGCAAAATTTAATTGTTGGCGATCAACAAGTTCGTTTTACTCATCATCTCCTCAACCTGAGCACGTTCTTACACTTTTCTTTGTTTCTCTTCACCTTTTTCCTCCCAAACTTCCTTGCGGACATTATCAACGTGGTTTCGAACGCTTCACCCGTCCATCACCCGTCGTCACCCCGTACCCTCCCGGGGCGTGTCTCTCCGTGTCTCCGGTGGGCGCGTGTTACTTCTCTTCGTTCCTTTTTATCCGCCACTACCAATCGCTTTTTCTACATCTCATCAACATCATCATGGTACTTCATGCGGACAGCTTCAAGTCCAAACGGTACCGGGACAAACTCCGGGAACAGATTAAAGCTTTAGAAAACCTTCTACCAGTCGACAAGGCTACACTTCACCGGAAACTGGACAGTCAGACCGTCTTTAGACTTGCCATCTCTTTCTTCAGGATTAAGAGTTTCATAGCAGGTAAGCAACGTCACTTTACCGCTAGCTATTCCTACAACTTTACTCAATGACATTTTAGTCCACCATTTTTTGCCGTCTTGAAATTTATGTTATGCCTACTCAGTCGATTGTAAGTTGAAGCCCACCCATTGTGTCAAAAGGGTTAAGATAGAATCGCTGTCTTGTATATGCTTTGGCGAAGGATTTGTGTTATGAGACAAAATGTCTTTTAAAAGTTAAGCATATTACGAGTGATGTCTCTATTGTATTCGATCCGTCTGACATGATATTTGATTGAGTTCACTTTCAATGCATCAGTTCCTTTAATTTAAAGAAAAAAGAAGTTTCTGTACTTATTCATCGGTGATTGTAAGCTAAGATCCTATTAACGTACCATCTTTGCCAACAATTCATTTTTCGGAAATGAACTATGTTTGTAGTGATAAACATACCCTTAAAACTGTTGATTGAGGCAAATTGGTTGTACGATAATCCACAGTGTTAATGGATTTGAAATTTAGACGAAGAGATTTAATATCATATTTAGTCGGACATTTATAGCATGTACTGTAGATATTCAAAAACGAAAAACTTAGAAGCACTAACTGTTAAAGATGTGATGTACTCTAAATGTTTGCAGAGAAAGAGAGAGAAAAAAGATCAAATCCAATCTTATATGTTTTTTAAAATGTAAGAAGAAAAGTATTGTTATTTGTGTCACCAATTACAAACCTGAAAAAACATGACAAATAAACAAAAAATGAGTAGTGAATTTATCCTGTACATATTCAATATATTTTTACCGCAATATGTATCATCTTCATGTTGATTATACCACGTAAATAACTGATTAAAGTTATACAATCTTCTTTCAAAAAGATATTCCTTAAACCTCATTATTCTTAGTTCCTCATTACGCTTACTTATTGCGATTTCTGATATCTGTTTTGATAATCCTTTTTTTCGTTAATGAATATAAAACCTTAACTGTGACAACGACCTTTTTATTTCGTCATTTTATAAAGACAATAATAGAAACAACAACAACAATAAGAATAATAATAACAGTAATAATAATAATAACAATCATAATAATAATTATATTGATACTTACTACTACTTCTAATAATGTACTACTACTACTACTACTACTACCACTGATAATACACTAATAATAATAATAATAATAATAATAATAATTGGATTTATGTAGCGCCTTTTCCAGAGGAAACACGTCGTTGTCCCTTAGTTTAAGGACAAATTAACAATTTTATGTTCCAGATGTTTATTGAAGAAGTCGCGTCCTTCATAGTAATTTTTTTTTAGTGATTTTTCATAGTAAAAAAAAATATTAGAAACATCAGTAAAAAGCCCGAGTTAATTGTATTGAGTTAATCATATAGAGTTAATCGTATTGAGTAAGTTGTATTGAGCACTGATTTAACTTTATTATCATGTTGCATGAGCGGATTATGGCTATTTCCTATCTAGCTTTATAGCATAATAACAATTGGCTCTCTTTTGATTAAGATACGTGTTTTTATTCTTTAGTGCAATTTAGTATTTACAAAAGGAAACGAAAAAGATGTAATTGTGAATGATAAAGTAAAAACAACTGGCTGTATTCTGTGATTCTAATAGTAAAAACAAATAATTGAAACATAACTAAAGAACACAAGTTAATTCTTTTGAGCCCTGATCTACATTGTGATTATAGAAGAAATATGATTTCGTGCGCTTTTCACAATATCATCCCTTTCTAAGAATACAAAGAAAAGCAATAAACATGGCGTTATAATATTACTCTTTTTAGACAAAAATAATCATTAATAAAGACAATCACAGAACGCAATGTGCTTAGACGAGACAAACAGTCTGATTACTTCACCATTTAACGTCATACAATCCTGAAAATACTCAATATATAGCTGAAAAGTGTTTATAGATGTTTGAGTTTGTCGTCTAATATTTACAGAATGCCTAATAGTGATTGATCTTCTCATATTATGCACATGTGCGATGAGGAAATTAGACTGTTGAAAGTGGAGTATTTTCGCCAAAACCTTCTGGATTTCTTTTCAGTGGATGCCAGAATGAATCATGGACTATTTGCAAGTACTTTGAAAACTGTTGGAATTGCTAGCCCCTTAATAACCAATGAGAAGCTGAGATCAACAATTTGAGGGGCAAACAAAACCCACACTTTTATTAAAAAAGAAAAAGAAATGGAGAAATCACAAAAAGGTGAAACACGTAATGGTTTCAAGTGTTCCTCGTTGCGGGTATCTATATGTTTCCTTAACAAACTATGCTTACTCTCAACATTTTATTTTTATTTTTGTATAAATCGAGGGTCTCTTCAATCAGAGAGAATCATTCGTTATTTACAACTGAATTCGTACATGTATTTAATCAGGAAAATATGATAGAAAACAGAATATGCATTACCCTACAAAAGCATAAGATATAGGCTAGATTTTACAAGTCACGTTCGAACTTCAGTAACCCTGCGGGTCTGATTTGTCATATTCCACCCTCCAAATATTATTTTCTCTAATGATTTTTCATTTGCAGATAAATGGGGTGTATAAAAATGTGATTTACATCTCTGATTCTGGAAATGATACTCTGTAACCGTTCACCAAAATAATAACGATACATTCCGGGCAAAACTGGAACATGATTCTCTATTGAAACATCTTCAGCCCTCCCTTGTTTTTCCTTTTGGCCAGCAATCAGTTCTGATTTCCGATAAACGAGAAAGTAAGAAGATAAACGACCCTTTAATCCAGCTAAATGAAAACATTTTGTGTTATGATCGTGCTGGCATTGAGCGCGATTTTTCAACCCATTTTTGCCCGCGGGACATTTTCGGGGCGCGAGCCGCATGTTAACTACGAGGGGGAAGATATTGCAAGGGACTTGATTAAATATTCGTCATAATTTAGCAAACCGAAAACGGGTGCACGTGCATTCTTACATTTTCATCACCTCAAATACATCAACTCTAATACCCATAACAATCTCCCCAAACCATGTTGGAGGGATTTTTCTTTTATTGGCATTTAAAATGAAGGAATGTACATGATACATAAATCACATTTTGATCATGTTTATCAACAAGATTATGTACAAAATTTAACTCGACGTTCCATATCAAATTGGTGATATTATTGCATTTTTTGCCGCAGCAAGTGTATCTGTTGCATCTTTCAAAAGACAAGAGTTAACAACAAAATTGCTTGCCTCGGAGAGAGCGAAATATAGGTATATATATATATATATATATATATATAATTGTAGGTTTTAGTAATTATATTCTTTATCTTCATTACCTAAAATTATAAAATGATATTAATGTGAGAGATGGCTTTCCGAGGCGGCCCAGGATTTTTTTTCTCATCAAAATCAAATTTTGTGCGTGGGTTGTCGCCATCCGGTCCCCGCTAAAGTCAAGGTTGGAAATCTCCCCTCAAACTGGCGTGTATGAAGCGACAAAGATTTTCAATGCGGTAAATTGATTTTCGAGAGTTGGTGCATGAAAGAGAACATATTACGGCCCATGGCTGCTTCACTAACCCGTGAGTTTGCCGCTATTTTTTGCTTAAAGTCACTGAGTAGTCAGCTCTCATGGGGAATTCGACACCGTTCGGGTGTTTACCCAATAACAGGTGTTGTCAATCACCAGGGTTAACCTTGAGTTTTATGACCATTGGACCTTATGTAATGCTTTGATTTGCCGAAGACTCTCGAGCTCTCCCAGAGATTGGGGGTAATTCTTGACTGGACTATGGGTTTGCTGTGTGCAAAATTGTACCCCCATTAATGGTATTTCCACCAAGTCTGGTGTCAGCGAATTATGGCCTTCTGCACATGGAAACTGGCGATCCACTCCCTTTAAGATACCGCTCCGCCGCACAGTCTTAAACTGGTCTCAGACATGTTAAAACAAAGGATAGGAAAGATCAGAAGAAAAAAGGAAGGAACTGTCGATGCTCTTTGATGCGAATTCATTGAAATGAAGGACTACTTGATCACATACAATTATTGGAATAATATAATGGACTATTTTGCTATAATCATTCGTTCCTATCCAATATTTGCCATATTGTTTTTGTTGTCCTTATGTTTATGATGGTATACACGATTTAGCTGAGAAGTTGTTCATGATCTGTCTAATATAAGCAGGAATAATAATATCGTGTTCCTGATTCTATTTTAATTTACTTTTTTTAATGTTTTTTTTATCTCGTTCTTTATATTATTACTTACTATTGTTGTTATTACAATTTGCTATAGACTCTTGCAATTCAGGTCTTTGGTTTTCCATTTCAACAGTTTCTGAAGCTACGGAATGAAACTGTTTAATCTTTTATTTTACAAACAGCAATTGGTTAGGCCCCTTAAAAAAGATCGTTTTCGAAATAAACCTTCATTTGACTATATATGGTCCAAGCCGGCTTTTAATTTGAGATCAAAAGTAAATTTAGGGTAATTTGTTCCCTGTGCATCGCAAGTTGATTTCTTGTTGAGGGGGTTTCGTAGGGAGGGGTGACATTTAAAGTTAATGAGCCAATACAAATTGATTCTTAAATGCCTTAATGGACATCATGCATACATCTTGCTTCATTTTGCCATCTTAATAAGGATGGTCATTTCCATTGTCTCTTCTTGTGCTTTAGATAGTTTAGTTCATGTATTGCGTATACGTTTAATCGCCTCAATTACAAGTATGAATACGATTTTAATTTGATCGTACCGTTGATCTTCTTTATATTTTACCGGACGGAACTAAATACCGGTCATGTCCTGCCCCTCTTTTAAATCGTGAGATGAGCCGCGGCGATCCCAATATTTGTGAGCGTGCTGCCAATCGGAATTGGGATTGCATGAAGAGACCAACAGGATGATTTCTTCTCTTTTTGGAGAAAATAGAATCGTTTAGTGGTGAATGGTAAAGACAGTCGGAGGAAATTAATCAAGGAGCGATTAGGGAGGCAGAAAGAATGCTGGTAATTATTGCGCATTGCTCATGTCCAACTATAATTGATTCGAACCACGAACTATCTATCAATGGAGGGTGGGCTAAATGTCGTTTACCCAACAATTTTGGGCTTGTGTTTCAACTTGTGTTTTGAGTGGAAAGACGCCAAGAAAGAATGTGGAGTTATGACAGGCAGGGTATAGGGGAAGCGACCGACTGGGATATAGTAAGAGAGAGAGAGAGAGAGAGAGAGAGAGAGAGAGAGAGAGAGAGAGAGAGAGAGAGAGAGAGAGAGAAAGAGAGAGAGAGAGAGAGAGAGAGGGGGGATACAGACATAATTATACGCAGACAGAGACAACTGGAGAGATGTGGATTAAGAAAAAGAAAAAGAAAAGACAGAAACACAGCTCAGAAGGGAAGGGAAAGAGAGAGAGAGAGAGAGAGAGAGAGAGGGAGATAGATAGAGATAGGGAGAGACGAGACAGATTGAGGTAGAGAGAGAAGGAGAGGAGGCGGAGAAAAATGGAATATGACCCAAAAAGAAAAGAAAAGGATCATTCATAGAGAGGGAGAGTGAGAGATGGATAGAGAGGCAGATAGATAGATAGGTAGATAGAAAAAGAGAGAAAGAAAGGGAGAGAGAGATGAAAGTATGGGAAGAGACGGATCAAGTGGAAAAAAACGAAGGACGGCAAGAGAATGGGAAAACAAAGCTGTATAGAAGTTCTGCTTGACTTGTGCAAGCATTGAAGCCTACTGAACGAACGAAGCTTCGCGCCGCGCAGCCGCGGAACTCGCGGAGGAGAATTTGAGAATGCCCCGTCTAGAGCACACCATCTCGCATTTATGAATTCGACGACAAAAAAATCCCACATAATGCCGTGATTAGCATCATAAACGACGATCTGAGAGAGAAAATAAGCGCTTCAATAGATTTGACAAGTTAAAAGTGACATGCTCCCCATTTCTACCCTTCGGCGTTGTGTTTTTTCTATCCCCTTCCCTTTTCCAGTGTGTCTAAAATGAAACGTTTCTGGCTCATGATAAAAGTATTTGGCTTTTTTTAGTTAACATGAAAATCAAACTCCAGTTTTGGCCTTCTATTTTATTACATCATAATGTATCTTTTGATTTTGTAAATTGAATTTTTAATTTTGCAAATAGAAACCATTTTAATATGACCCATTTCCTTTGATAATATAAATAATTTTTCTAAACCCAAAATATAAATTCGATGTATACACAAAAAATAAAGCTATATTTACACGCCCATTGCCATTTTCTAAGTCGTAAACAAACAATGTAATACATAAAAAGTACATAAATTTTCATGACACTCATATATTACATAAATATAATTATTTTGTCTTCTTTATAAAAACGGCTAATGATTATAATATGTCGCAAAACGATGATGGCGAATTCACAATGTATACAGAAAAGCTGCGGTAAGAAATGACGAATCACTTAGTTTTTGTTAAAACTATGTATATTATCACAGCCTAATGGGTTGATTACTTTATGAAACCAAGAATAACCACTAAATAAACCAATAAAGAAATCTTTGACATAGTTTTCCAGGGTATAGGGAAAACAAAAATATGAGATCACAATTTTTAACCGTGGCGTAAAGTTTCATCATATTGTCATTAACCGAAATGTTCAACTTTTGACAATAATGATATCATCGACAATCCGAAATCATTGCACGCACTTCAATGAGCGGTAATTACAGTAGCATTAGTGCGTGTAATTCACGAATAGAAAAGTTGAATGCATGCCGCTTCAAAGTTAGATCATAGCCCCATTATTACCTCAGATTGTGGGCTTTAGTATGTCTTTATGACGGTAATTACCAGTGTGCATTGTGAGATTGCTTTTTATTGTGTATTCCAGAGGCCTAGATCGGTTTAATTGAATTTAAGGGGAGAGGGTCATTATCGTTGAACCCCAATTTTATATAACGGTCCTTGGACTACCATAATGACATCTGCTTAAATACGTGTAGTCCCAGAATGTTGGTTTATAATTATTACGCCGTATTTGCATACAAGGGTTCTATTTTCGAGCATTGATAGTAGATATTGAAATTTGTATTAGTATCATTATTTTATTTTTACAGCTGGTTTATCAGGCTTTTCCACCATGTTTTGGTACTATTCTTCAATCTGTGTACTATGAGAATGATAGTTATAATTATCTCTTTAACCAATATTTTCTTGTTGTTTCATTACCTCACTCCCCTGTTTGTTTATCTATCTATCTGTCTATCTGTCTGTCTGTCTGTCTGACTGTCTGAATAATATCACATCCTCTGCTCCCTCTCTGTTAGAAAATATATGATTTAAGTCATTATGAAAGTATCTCTCGAAGTTTTCCTTCTTGTATGTGATGCTCATTTACTTTACACAATCTTTAAAAGTCTTCAAGAGGAAATAAGATTGTGACTTGCATTGAAATGAAGGTGGAATGGCTCGGGGATCAATGGATATAATACTGTTGATAACATCGGAAGTATTAAAAAGAAAGCTGAGTTCCGTGAAAAGATAAACTTAATATGTAACAAGTACTTCACCGTATCTTTAGAAAGAAAAACAAATCACACTATTTCTTATCAAACTGCACTGTTTCCAACGAGTATAATCTATTTCAGGTTATACTCGAAAATCTCTCATATGGGAAACAAAAGGGGTAGCTGGCAATGGATGCATAGACAGATCTGCATACATACTAATCATCCCGTTTGTTCCCCAATCAATCCCCCTAACACCCAGCCGAGGAGTAGGTTGATAAATCTAGGTTATGGCTAATGTAATGAATTGACTTTTAATCGGTCCCTGAATACCGGCCACCACGATTCGTAGGGCTTTTAGCTTCCATCTTCCCCGACCTTATGCAAGAGATGAGAGACAAATGGAACATAAAAAGAGAGAATTTACTTTCTGTGCGATTATCCAAATTAATTTTGTAATCACTCATGATGTGTTTCTCCTTTTTAGTTTTAAGTTTGCCTAATTAGAGCATCCGTAGTCGGAATAAATTGGTTTAAGAGTTTGTGTCAATAGCACTGCCATTACCTCTGCGTCCACAAGTCGCCGCCCGATGGAGCTCGGGTAAGAGATACATTGTATGCGGTGATACAGGGCTATGACTAAAGCTCGAGCCTATTTAGAAACCATTGGTTGACATAAAGAAAGAGATCCGATTTTAAGAGGTTTGTCTTTCAGTCGAACAAAGCATGTGTCCACAAATTAAATCATCGGATTAATTTTTGTTGAAAGGTGCGCCTAATTGTTATCTCCACTTGCCAATACCGCTCTCCATTGTTTAGCGATGATTGCTCAAGTAGAGCTTGGTCTTTAACACACTTCTCTATTTCATCTATCCCTGTTTAGTCGGGTTTAACTTCTAATGATATTAGCCAATTAACAAGACTCGTAAAAATGTTTCTATTGCACAATAAACAAGGTGTATGCTTCTTTCTGTCTGAAGGTTTGAGTTTCATGGCTGCATGCTGTGCGCACTGAATGTGTGGTTTCAGATGTTTTTTTAATTCGATTCCATTGGCTGATTGAAATAGATAGCGGGATTATGGCCATAATGGGCCTAAATAGAGCCTGGTCGTACTTACGGCACGTGCATCCATTCTCCAAGATTGATATAGGCTTGGTTTCTACCCGCCTCTTGCTCAGCTATACAATGATGAGCATTTCCAGAAATCAACCTTAATTTATTGTTCAAAAGACAACTTCATTCAATTTTCAACAATGCATCAATTTTGGTCAATAATGGAAGACATTTTCCATTTATTTTTCCTCTGCAGAAAAGACCATTCGTTATCGACCATCTTCTAAGACACATGACAGACGAATATTAATGGGATGTGGTCCCTAAAGTTTGATTGAATTGGTTAAGTGAGACAGATGACTTCTTAAAATAAACAAATCCTAAACCAGACGTTAAAAGGAGTACCTCGTGCTATCAGGGTTCTGTTTAATAAAACTTGTTTGATGTTATTGATACCAAGTTTTAAGAAATGTATACGCTACTAAATCATTTCTTTTGATTGGCTGAGAGCAAATGTGTCAGAATAGTATAATTTGTTATTGATAACCAATTGTAAGAAAAAAGGTTTTGTTCTTGGTACTATGATTGGTAAATCCCATTTACACTTCATACTAAAGATGTTTTTATTTTAGCTGTTCAAGAAAGATTACAACCTTAGGACTTAGGGTTTAGGGTTAGCCACTGACCACCAATCGTATGCAGTTTTCTCAGTGTTATGGCAAATGATTTAATACTGATGTACATGAAGCACTGCTATCACGTATGCATAATTGATAGTCATGCTTAAAATAATTCCAAAAGTATTTATTCTGTAATTACCGAATAAATACCGGATGTAAGCCAAAAATGTGTTTGAACTATTTTAAAGGACTTGTGTGTTTTAAAAGCTCACGATTTTTTAAAACTAAAAGCCGTGTGTACTTTGAAGAGTGTTATGTTCAATATTAAATTAAGGTTGCACATGATATTTACATTTGTATTTGAATTTATATGATGCAGCTGCACATGAAGGGTTACATAGTTCGAAAAAACACTTGTAAAGCCACCTGCAAACAATTATCATAAAGTGATGTGAGTTTATATTTAATACATTCGAAATAAGTTGCTCAAATGTCAGTGAAAATAAACATTTTTGATAGCCATAATATTGAAGCACCTACAAATTGGTGTTTGTTTATCTATGATGTATTCGGACTCTTTGATAGCTTCATTTTTTAGTCTATATATCTTGTACAGGGCGTTTACCGTTTAGAAATAATATTAGTGATTGATGAAGTACTTCAGCATAATGCCTCCGGTCATTGGCTTTATATCATCTCTCCAAACCGTGTACATCACCACCACTCATATGGGTATAGTTCATTTTGACTTTGCACCACCCGCGTGCATATACACGCATCACACTCTCTCCTGGGTGCGGAGTGGCATAGTTAAATAATGCCTTGCCTATGCAGATGGTGGTCCCACAGGGATCCCAACTTGGTCCGACGTTGATCAAGAATAGTGCTTGTTTGATGTTATTGATACCAAGTTATAAGAAATGTATACGCTACTAAATCATTTCTTTTGATTGGCTGAGAGCAAATGTGTCAGAATAGTATAATTTGTTATTGATAACCAATTGTAAGAAAAAAGGTTTTGTTCTTGGTACTATGATTGGTAAATCCCATTTACACTTCATACTAAAGATGTTTTTATTTTAGCTTTTACCTACAAATTGGTGTTTGTTTATCTATGATGTATTCGGACTCTTTGATAGCTTCATTTTTTAGTCTATATATCTTGTACAGGGCGTTTACCGTTTAGAAATAATATTAGTGATTGATGAAGTACTTCAGCATAATGCCTCCGGTCATTGGCTTTATATCATCTCTCCAAACCGTGTACATCACCACCACTCATATGGGTATAGTTCATTTTGACTTTGCACCACCCGCGTGCATATACACGCATCACACTCTCTCCTGGGTGCGGAGTGGCATAGTTAAATAATGCCTTGCCTATGCAGATGGTGGTCCCACAGGGATCCCAACTTGGTCCGATGTTGATCAAGAATAGTGCAATATACACTGGAACATATAAGGACTGATAGAGTACTGACTGAGGAGGAGGAGAAGAAAGGAAAATAAACGAGGATAAAAGATAAAGGAGTGGAAGTGAAGACATATTGTTAGAGAGAGGGAGAGATAGAAAGAAAGAGATAGATAAATATGAAAAAACAGCAATATACTGAGTTTATTTATTTGTATTTTGTTTACGTTTACCGATCTGCCCAAAGACGTGCAACCAATACAGACGATATGAAACAAATTAGGGGGGTTGCTGAGAACATATTTGCATCTTGGTCATATTGGTGGCCGCAATAAATATCAAATGAAAATCGAGTGAGAAAATGATTTAGGTTGAGATCAGAAGATGATTCCCAATCTTAATATGACAAATCAAACGAAAACCGCAGGGAGGAGTGTGCACCGCATTACGCCAGACCTCTACCGAGAGTCCTTAGGCACATGGCCCCGCGGGCACAGTGGGAATTAATTGTGAAGTGACCGGTGGGTCGTTGAGTTTTCATGCATCATCCTGGGCTATGGATCTCAAGACGTCAATGATTAATAAAAAGATTCTATAGAAAGGTGGTCAACTATTCTTAAATCTATAAATGTTTCAGAGCTGCAACTGCGATTGGAGAAATCATCGTAACCTTTCCAGCGGTATGTAAACAAAACAGCGGGTGGCTAGTTCCAGCGGACTGGACGGAAAACGCGTCAGTATAAGATCATAAGTCATGTGCACTCTTCGCCAATAAGAATCCACCGTCATTAAGTTCTAACATTCATGATAAATGATTTCTGACACGACTTAAATTTTCGATGGTACATGTATCAACAAGATTAGGATTCATAAGACTTGTATTGAACTGATCAAGTGTGGTCAATTTTCGTGCAAAGAATTACCGAAATATGACAAAATAATAGTTTGTAAGAAGTTCATGATTCAGCGTAGGCTTTAGGAATATTTTGGTTTCGGTGGAAATGTGTGTGGGCGCTCGCGCGTGTGCGTAAACTGTGGGAGATTCTGTTTAATCTAAAGTTTTTATGAGTTAGGGGTAATTTCGATTGGGAACTTTCGTTGGACACAGCCCACTTGTTAAAATTTCTTCAGATTGCAATTAACAAAACGAAATAAAAAGGAAGAAGAAAACAAATATTTCCATTGCAAAGTTACCGCAGACATCAATCATCACACATGATAAAGGATTATAGTTTTTTTTTTGTGTGTGTACAATATGATATAAATAATCAGATATTCTTCAATATTCATAAATACATTATGAACAAAATCAAGCTGATCGCTATCATGATCAGCATAAGAAAATTAAACAGCCATTACTTTGAAGTCTCCAAATGTTTTTTTTCCCCAAAAAAGTCTTTCTTGCTTTGCCGGAAAAATGGAGTTGTGCTGTGGCGTCATCACTGTTGCTATGACAATTTATCACTTCAAGAATCCTCAATTACCATCCTTCTCAAGTGAAAAATATATTACTTTTCTATCATCTTCGGAAGATATACGAGCCCGCCCATAATGTGAAGATTCTGAAAGCGTGTTGTCGATAATCTCATCATAAAATGAAAGTTTCCCGCCAAAAGTGCACTCGTAATTCTTGCATTCCTTGTTGCAGTGCTTCGTTTATAGCAATGAAATATAGCGGGTAGCAGTTAGGGCGAAACGTTTCATTATTTTGTAAAAGAAAGATTTAGAGAATTACTTTTAAATGCTTATTGTGATAAAAACATGTGCTTTCCGATAATAATTATTTAAGTATGAGATTAGACGAGATAGATAGATAAATATATAAAGATGATTATATAGATATAGATATAGATATAGATAGATAGATAGAGAGAGAGAGAGAGAGAGAGAGAGAGAGGGGAGGAAGTTTCACTTTTTAAAACATGAAAGTTTTAATAGTTATGATGGGCTATGCTGTCTGATAAAAGAACGTCAATTAACATTTCAAGTAATAATAAATATATTGCAGCATGTATTTCACACGCCCATTCATTACCAGAAAGATTAATTGTGTATCGTTTAGTGAATTCAAATAGTATTAGAAGTTCGCAGTGAGTCGCAAGTTAGCCTGTGCATGACTTTGTCAATATTTCTAGAATATCTGTAAAGCTTTGGTACATGACGTAGATCCATTCTCTATCAATGTGAAATATTACCTATAAAATTGTATCAAGATAATTGTATGTCCTTGGGACACACGAGTCTAAACTTGTCCCCAACTTACTACAAGGTTTTCAAGAAGTGTGATGATAAGAAGCTAGACTTAATTCCACTTTAACCTTGCATCCCATTACAGTCCTGATGAAGATTTATATTTCAATTGCCCGTTACATGGGTTACAAAACGATCATCACCTTCAAAAGAGACACTTACTATTTTACCTTCGTTTTTAACGTCAATTGACAAACAAAAGAAATTCACCTGTTGATCTTAAATCATATCATTTCCTGTGATTCATTCCCGTATCTTTATTAATCTGTATCGAATATCAATATTTATGCCACATCTGTTTGTCCACCCCCGGTGTTTTCTTTTTCACGCGCTATCGTTCACACCCATGTTATTTTGCAGTACTCGAAACGGTTTACTTTTGCACTTCAATTATGGCCGCTCCTCTGGGAACCAGTCAGTATTCACATTCATTGCGGACTGGTCTCAATGCAAAGACATGCCAAAAGTTTATTGAGTTGTAATGCCTACTTGTTGGTTCATTATCAATTTATCATTTAAAAGTTTAGCTTGTAGAAGTACGAACTGTGATTCAAGTGTTTGTCCATCTAGACAGACACATATAAATTGATTTTTGAGAGTGTTATGTTAAAAGGGTAGTTTTCTTGTGTAAGAATTACGCTTGAAATGTTATCATGCAAATTCAAAGAGGTCGAACAAGAATGACAATGTCTTTTTCTTTCTTTCTTACTTTTTCCCCCTTTCCCTTTATTGTTCGGTGTGAATACCTTCACGCATTATATGAGAATATAAGATCGGCTGTCGATGTAATATTTGTTATGGTAGACATACATGTATATTAATTATTTCGGTTTATTATTAAACGAGTGTGAGATAACTAATTTGACAGTTTTTCATCAAACCATACTATCATTTCGCATATTTCTTGCTAAGTGTAAATGTCGGGGTTTTTTTTAATAAAAGGAAATATGATAGAAAATCGTCATGCTAGAATTTTGACAAAACTAAGTACATTACATACACAGGGTCCTCTTACATGTGTTATGGAGATGATTCATGTGTTGGTATCCATAGCAACTGAGAATGACTGGTTCATTGCTCCTTTCACTGGCTTTTGATATTGATTCATGTGTATCGGCAAAATGCCAACGACACGAAAATTATTAATCAAGAAACAGGACAAGCGATTACTATTTAAATGAAATAGAGTATTTCAATTTTCAGAGAACATTCTTATCGCTCGACTTTTCTAAAAAAATTAGTGTGAGTTTTAAGTTTCGATTTCTCATCAGGAGAAAGAAGAAGGCAAACATATTACTCATCAGAGTTACTTTGAAAACGGTTGTCTGTGCCTAAAGTGTAGTTATTGCAGCATTAATTATCGTATAACCTTTTGCGTCACTTTTGGTCGACTTAACGAACCAATAAACTAGGGATTGGAGTGCTTATAAGGACCTGCGCTAGATTCCGAAAGGCACTCTTAAAAAAAAAAAGGGGGGGGGGGGACCCGCTTCCCATTTCCAATGAGCTGTAAACGAACCTAGCTTAAGAAAATATGCGACCAATTAGGAAGCATGATTCTGTAAAATCGAAATGACGATGAAAGCACAAAGGCAATATGAGGGGTATTAACACGCTCGGCTTGCTTTCAGAGTAGGAACCAAGTCATAAGTCGGGTCTACGCCGAGCGATCGAAGCGAGTGGTGGCACGCGAAGGCTGTTCTCCATCCGTGCTCGGCTACCATAAAACCACTGCACATCTTACCCTCGTAATCGCATCCTCAACTTTCAAAAAGGGGGTTGATTTGATTTGTAGTGCTTGCAAGCGTGCTACTGTCAGTTTGATTAAACAACAGTTCGCCAAGGATTCGTTCAAAAGTTGTCTTGATTAAATGTTATTTCATAAATCATTATTTGTTTTGCAGTACGTCACACAGTTCAAATCGACGGGGCTCCAATTTCTGCACAAGGACGATTAGATATTCCCCCTCCAAATAAACTAAGATAGCATTGACTGTTGACTTTGTAAAAACATCATTTTATGACTTTGAACAAATCTTAAGAATAGTGTAATGATAAAAACGTAAGATTTGTGTTTGAAATATAGTCGGGAAGTTGTCTCACTGTCTTTCTCAAGAAGTAACACAGGAATAGACTGTTATATGGAAATACATTTCTTGTCATCTCCCTTTGATGATGAAAATGTAAGTGAATTGATTAGCCCTACATTTATCAATACATTCCAATGATGGATTGATGATTACAAAAATGATACGAACCGCGATGTTTCTTGAACCATAATTATATAACAAAGAGAACACATCTTGCAAATTGTTTCTGAAACATTATGTAATTATTCCGCATTAAAATTATCAACGTAATAATTCTCGAAAGACAGATGAAATAAGAAAGTCCTATTACTCTGCTACCACTTAATAATAAGTCACAGAAACTATACATTCAACTTTAGACAGCAAGATGATGGGGCGGATCGAAGTTCATATACTTTGCTGGTATTTATTGTCGTCAAATTCAATACAATAATATTATAGTTAGTTCCATATCACAATCAAAACATTTTTTAAAAATGAGTACATAAAACTAATATCAAATGCATTTGCAATATGACACATTATCACATAAAATGAAACCTATTTGTAGTTATACAAAATTAGATGTCGATAAATATTCAAAGCATATTAGGATACAAAATATATAAGATTAATATTATCATTAATTAAGTCGAATTTTAAAGGAAATTGAGAGATCCACAAGAAAACAGTGTTTGTATTCATTTTGATTACTCGAAAGAGAAAGAAAAAAAGGGGAAAGGGGAAGAAGGGAGGAAAGATAAAGAAAATACACACGTGCAATGCTCGAAAGTATGGTTATTTATAGACATAAGAAAAATAGAGCAGAGCAGTACATGTGAGGATGAGGACCGAACCGGAGTGATGGATATCTGAATTAATTTCAGTCCTTGAAAGTCAGTCAAAAGAACAGAACAAATTTTTTATGAACATCTTTTTCTATCTTAATGAATTAAGCAGTCTTAAGAATGCCGAGATGACCAAATCTTTTAGTTTTATTATATGCAATATGATATCAAGAATAGATAACGCCAAGGATTTCTTCAAAACAAGGGAAAAAACACGGTTAATATTAAAATATGATCAGAGTAGAGGACTAAGTGAAACATTCGAAGAAAAATAATGGAGGAAAAATAAAACCGGCGACGTCTCGCGCATGCTATTGTGTCAACGTACACGTTACCAGTTTCTTGAATAGCAGTGGGCGCATTTGTGGTCCACACGTTTTGCGCGCGCCCTATTCTTTGGGCGGGAAAATAGAGAACAAGAAATCCTTTCTCCTTCGGCCCAGTGCTATTAGGAAAGCTTAGCGTACTAATTGCGATACAAACATCTCAAACATCTTGATATGAATACTCCCACCAGCTCCCGATTGAAGAATAGCAACAACGGGAAATGCAGCCACTCGCTACTCGTCTGACTGCTAATGGGAAGATAATTGCTGTCGTATTATTCAGAATTTTGTAAGAGTTTCTTTTGGTTTTGAAATCTATTTTCCTGTATTGCGCGTGCAGCCAGAGCGAGATAGGGATGGTATTTTACTTTTGAACGAAAGTGCAACAAGCTGGAAAGCATCCCTCAAAGATATCCTTACAAAATCATTTTCCAGTTCGAATGGAGATGAAATGAAATCTTATAGAAGGAAATCTCGGTTGAATTATTATTGTAATGTGTATAAATCTTCAGGGTCGATTTTGATAGACAAAGTTGGTCGAAATGCAGGAAATTGTAAAAGTATATCTTACGGTATTACGCTAACTACAATATTAAAAAGAACAATTCTTTCATTTTGAGCCGATATTTTCTTAATAAAGATCATTAAATTTAACCTAGTTTTATATAGATCATAATAGTTAAGTACCGATCGATGGCATTTTGTGGAGACAATATAACATTGTCTACATGCAAACAAATGACAACTTTACAAGAAGAAAGTAAACACTTGTACGGTAAAATGAAAAAAAAACTTTCAATAACTTATGAATACTGTTAGTAGGCTATTCCGATATGTATGTGGCTATTAGGGTTATGCTCACAGAAAATCTAATAATGCATTGATGTAATTGAAATAAACCAATGACAGGGAAAGTGGCAAATATTCAGATATTTAAAAGCTGTGTAGACTTGTAACACGATTACTAACTCTTTATCATCATTTGTCTTATTAATGTCATAAATGATCATGAGATTGTTCATAGCAAAATCGCATTGATTCCTATCAATATATATTTTTAAGGATCTCACATGATGGGCGTTTGTGTATTATTAAGTGATATAAAAACAATTGAATATTAATCTAATCAGATGAGACAGCAAAATATATAAGTGAACGAATACACAAATAACTTTATGCTACAACGTCTACCAATTTATCATATTCGAGTTTGTTACAAGGCAGGGAGAGCGTCTTATAAAAACAAGATGGCCGCCGTCTCCCTCTCGGCTAGCCCCGCGGTGTTTTGATTTCGAGATTTTTTTTCACTCCAGTAGTTCGCTTCACTTTCCGCGTTTGGAAGCAGAGGGATGTTTATAATAGAGCGGACTTTTGTGGAAAACAAACAATCATAGCACGGCTGACAATCAATATATGACACATAAAATACTGTTTTCTTCTTCTTTTTACCCATCCACAGGGTTCCTTTATACTAAATGTTTACCTAAAGTAATACTTTTAGCAAAGGTCGTTTGTACTACTTTTGTTTCCGACATAATAACAACTTGATCAACGACAATATTCTAAATAATTCGAATTAAACTTAGTAAACAACATTAACAGCCCATAGTGCTAAATATCATAATTTCAAAGGTTTTTTTATAAGATATTTTTAATAGATTATTACATTTTCTCAGAACTCTCTGTTTAAAAGTTAAATGCTATTGGACAGTTTGGTAGAAACACGAAGTTTTAATGTAAAATAAGTACACGTATGTCTATAACCATTAGGGAGTATGTTTACTCTGCCTATAATATATATCGTGTATGATGGATGAATTATGCAACATTTTCACTTTTCTTTCTCCTAGAATAATTGTCATGAAAATAACTTTTGCACAATACATGTATTATACTTTCCATTTTGTGAAAATAGAGATCTGACAGAACAGCATTCTCAAGAAATACTCGTGGTGTAAATTAATGTCTGAAACCGATTTTAAGACCGATTTTCCTTTTGTTGAACTTTAATCATTATCATGATTATGAGGGATTTATTCTTCACGTGTCTTAAAAGAATTAAACGTTCCATACGAATCGCTCTGCAGGGAGAATAAAGGTACTGTCAGTAAAATTAAAATACGTATATGAAAAAAGGGGCATAGAAAGGTAGGGGCAGAGAGAAGGAGAAAGAAAGAGAAAAAAGAGAGAGAGAGAGAGAGAGTGTGTGAGAGAGAAATAGAGAGAGCTAGAGAGAGAGAGAGAGAGAGAGAGAAAGAGAGAGAGAGAGAGAGGGGTGGAAAGGGAGTGAGAGAAAGGGAGAGGGAGTGGAGACAGAGTCAGAGAATGGTAGAAAGGGAGGAAGACGGAGAGACGGAGGAAATGAGGCAGAGAGCGAGAGAGAGACAGACAGAGACAGAGAAAGGAAAAGACAGAGAGGGGGAGTGGGATAGAGAGATATAGAGAGAAAGAGCAAAAAAGAGGGGCCAAAACACTCGAGACGGTCAAATAAAATATCGTTCATACCGTTCATACCTGCGAGCAATCTTTAAGGAAGGATTTTTATCCGATAAGCCTTCGCGCTAATGATCGCATTTAGAGCTTGAATTTAATTTGCTCGCTGTGATATAGGAAGTGACATGATCTCTCTCTGTTTCCCTCAATTTCTCCCGACGTGGGTTTGTTATCCTGGGGCTATGCGATGGTACATAAACTCACAACGAGTGCCTTTTGATATTATAATCTGTTTGTTCCTTTCCTGTTTTAAACTTATCTTATTGGTAGCCTTCTTAACAATCTAAAAGTGGCTATTTTCCGATTTTGCTTTTGTTTTTAATACAATCTTCGAGCTACTTTTTATTATTATTATTTTATTTAAACCCATGTCGGGTACAAAAAGGAACATACAAGTTTGTCGGGTATACACCTTTACAAATCAGTGGGTACATACTACATACTTTTGGGTAAATAATGTTTTACCCAATACTGGGTTATCATTAACCCAATTCTTTTTAGAGAGATATTTCTTGCGAGGATTCATTTATTTCCTCTCATGCTTTCAACACCAGTCATGTTTAAAGTGAGTCAACGTTACGTATTGTCTTTGGAACAGGATTTGGAAGAGCAATAACCAAAACATCCTTAGCACACTAGTCTTCCATTGTTGAATATACACATTGAAGTGTTAATGACGATACGATGATGGTAGCAATACTATGTTCCATTAAATTGAGCTAAATCTGAGGTTAAGTACCTCCCAAAGGTTGCTCTAATCAAGCCGTTTTCACTTTCCCACACGTATTACACAGTACGCCGTACACGGCTTTTGCTGGGATTTTTTAATCACTGTTTTTGGCGCCTCCGACATCGTGACCGTGTGCATGTTGCGTCGCGCCTGCTTTAATTACCGCGAAATAAATCGCCTGATATCATCGGGTTATTTGGCATTGATCTCTTTATCAAGCTTATTATGTTTGCTGTTTGCTGTCATATTTTTGCTAAATGCCAAATTAGTACCTGGGCATTAAGGTGGATTTCATCAAAATGTGGATATCCACTCGTCAATTTCCCACGAGGATAAATAACAAGGTGCTTTTTAATTCAATCAATGACCGTTTGGCTGTCGAATAGTTATATTTCAGAATAAAACGACGGTATATTGCTTTGTATGATAGCAAGGCGATCAAATATATAGGCATATAAAGTTCTCTTGATTTAAGTACAGTAATTGTTGTTATTACAGCAAGTATGATTTTCCGCCTTGACAAAATATCTGTCACTATTGAGCGTTTTGGAAACCGCTGGTTATATGTATGACAACTATACACACATTTGCAGAGCATGGTGGATTTCAGCCAACTTTTGTTGAGAGCTAAAACGCAATTAACTAGTAGCCATACACATAAAATTATCGGCCCTCTTCCCCCTCCCCCCGTTTCTCAGCAGATTTATATAGGCAATTGTTTTTTTTGGTGGTTATACTTAAAGATTTTCGATTGGTATCACAGATACATTTCATAAATTCTTTTGCGTCTTTTAATCGCAGATGAAAGGAATATGCATCAGAATTCATTTAAATAAAAGAGAGAGGGGGAATAAAAGAGAAAGGGGCATGGGAAAGCGGAGAGAAAGAGATAAGAAAGCGAAATGTACCATAATATATAAGATTATGAAACGTGCAGAGTACATTAGCAGATAGAAAGAAAAAAAAAGTGATTATCGTCTAATATTTCGTGGTGTGTGTGCGTTTGTGTGTGAGTGCATGTTCGCGTGTGTGCGTATGTGTGTGAGAGAGAGAGAGAGAGAGAGAAAGAGAGAAAGAGAGAGGGGGATAGGAAGAGACAAGGGATGAGAGGGAGTGAGATATTATAGAGGGGATAAAAACAGAGAATATAAAAAAGAGAAAGAGAGAGATAAATATACCACAGTAGATCTATACAGTCTGCATTTTGCTTAAGACAAAGCAAATAAGAGAAACTAGAGAGAGTGGGAGAGAGATAAAGAGAGAGTCGGACAGAGGGAGAAGGGGAGAGAGATAGAAATGAGAGAGGGCAAAAAGGACGGATGATACTGCTCAGCATAATCTCACATCGGAGGAGGAAAAAAAAGGTAAAGACCGATTGGGCCGGCGACGTTGAACACCGGAAATCGGCTCGAAAGCGCATATACTGTACGTATCCTAAGATATAGGGGCCCTCTCGACAAACGCCATAACAGCCCCCGGGGCAGATAGGACGGAGGACAGTGAGATAGAAAACAAAATATGGCGGCCCACTTAAGCTGGCTGACAGAGACTGATTGTAATGACAGTACGCTAGTGGGATCATTAGCAGTAATTCACCACAATGAGTCGATGAGAAGAAGGGTACTTAACAGCTAGCAGTGCCGAGACTGTTCACTTTCGACATCACTCATAATGCGGAGATAAAGGTACGACTGATAAAGGATGTATGTACGTCTAGACTGTTTTCACAAATTTCAGTATTAACTTGCTATACTATATGAGAGAGAGACACAGATAGAGAGAGAGAGAGAGAGAGAGAGAGAGCAAAAGGGGGGGGGGGTGAAACATTAAGTACGAATGCGGTATTAAATGAGCGGACAATTGAAGTCATTTCATTCCATTTCATTAAAACGATCGGAGTGTGTGGGTTAGACAGTCGCATGTAATTTTGTTTTACTGAAACCATAAACAATTAATTGATTTGGGTCCCAGCTTTCCCCTCTTTTTTAAAATGTGCATGCAACACAGTTATTTCGTTGATTGTTCAGCTAAAACATGTATTACTTTCGTGTAGACTACTTCTTCAATTACCACTTACATCGTCATTAATTGAAATCTATTGTTGATAGAAGTTTTAATGGTATAGAACAAGGCAGTGGCAAGAACAATATTAAATTTATTTCATTTATAAGCTAGGCACTGAAAGAGATAATTAAACATCCTGTCGTCCCCCCCCCCCTTTCTTCCTCTTCTCATCTAAAATGTAATGTTTTATTATTTTCCCTCTTCAATTTTCTCTTATTTCATTGGTATTATGTTTTTATTCGATTCCTTGAAAAAAGGTTCGTCCTCATTTCCCTTTTCTTTTCAACTGCAAAACTATTTTAGTTCGGCCTCATCTATAGAAATGACCTCTGCTTTTCCATGTATATTATTGTTGATAGAAGTTTTAATGGTATAGAACAAGGCAGTGGCAAGAACGATATTAAATTTATTTCATTTATAAGCTAGGCACTGAAAGAGATAATTAAACATCCTGTCGCCCCCCCTTTCTTCCTCTTCTCATCTAAAATGTAATGTTTTATTATTTTCCCTCTTCAATTTTCTCTTATTTCATTGGTATTATGTTTTTATTCGATTCCTTGAAAAAAGGTTCGTCCTCATTTCCCTTTTCTTTTCAACTGCAAAACTATTTTAGTTCGGCCTCATCTATAGAAATGACCTCTGCTTTTCCATGTCTATTATCAAAGTTATTCAAAATGCTTTTTGTCGTGGATATTATCCAAAACAAAAACAGACCTCTTTCATTTAAACAGAAAAGACTGTCAAAATTGCTTGGGCAGCGTATGCACTTGTTTTAGCGAATGCCCGCAAGCTTACAAACCATTAGCAGCGCCTAGTCATCAATATCCCCCGTAACTCCTCGCATGGAGAGTGAAGAGCGAGGGGTGGAACTACCGCGAGGGACAATGTAGTAAATAGATCATTCGAGTAATAATCACCGATTTACGCTGGTTTTTCCTCGCATTATCATCGTCCTGAAACATTAAGCAAGAGGAGTATATTATAGCTACTGCGTTAACGATACAGCCTCTTGGACGTTTAACAAAACGCCATGCAGGCAGCGATACATCACTCAATGCGAAATGGATGCATTAGAAAGAAACTCGAACGAGGCATAAAACAGGACAGAGGTTGAAAGTGAAAGAGTACCTTTGCTGACAAATCTTAAAAGTCTTTCTCTTACAGACAGAATACAGAGGAGTATATAATTCATTTCCGAAGGGGAAAAACGCATCTCGCTTTTGTCTAAATGAATATTATAGTCTAACTTGCTTTTCTTAACAGTCAGGTGAAGTATATCATCAATAAAATCACCAAGTTTGGGCCATTAGAGGAAAGAATTGCGCAAATGGAAAATCGATTATGAAAACGGAATAACAATATTTGGTTGATATTATTCAGAACGTCGAGAAACTTTGAATTGCAAGTGTTAATATACTTGAAGGATTCGATCTCGGCTTTCTGTTCAATCTTGCGCCTTGCTCCCATCCGTAAAAGACAAAAAGCTTGTCCGTAGTCAAAGATAGTCTAATATTTAAATGAGTATACGTCAATGCATAAAATATACCAATACAAATGTTAAAGGCTATAGATACAGAGTTCCTTCCCCGATTAGCCCATGACAACTACTCCGATAGTAACCTTTTAGAATGATGTGATAGTTAGAATATAGGCCTAGTGTATTTAATGACTTTGAATCTATAAATCTTTTTCCTGAATTCGGAAATATTAACATCATAATTATAATTCGTTGTCCTCAAAATGTCCAATGTTAGTAATTACGCTACAAACCATGTTTCTTGAAAAGAAACTTTCACAAGACGTGATTCTTAAAATGATCTGATCAAGATACAAACTGTTAAAGAACAATACCGGCTGGCAAAAGAAAATGATTAGACATCCATGTGAAGATAGGCACAAAACTGTCCTCCAGTTTTAAAAGGCGAAGATCATAATCCCTTGAAATATATAAGATTGGAACCGGAAAGGATTTAGATAAAATTTCATTTTAAGGGGGTCAGGCACAAAAATGCCCACACAAAAAATGTACTTGCATGTATAAATACAGGTTATGCCATTACCTTCAGCGTTTTATTTTTTTCCTTTTTATTTCTAGAAAGGGTGGACAAATCTCAGTAAACATGTGTCGCATTCCCAAGGCTCATCGGAGAAGTTGAGGGTGGCAGAGCTCACACGCGCCGCTACTCTTAAAAGCCACTTCAATGCGTAGCATCTTTAAGAATTATTGCTCTTCTGAAAACGAACCAATTCTCTGAATGGCTCGTAAAACACTGAAATTCACACGTAGCCTGCCTGCCTGCATTCATTGAGCATTACCTTTTAAAAATGCATCTTACCTTTTTTGTTAAATTAGACTTCAAGTCATGAGTGATTCTTTGCATATAGTTGGGAGTTGGAAAGCGGGTGGGCAGCGGGTATGGAGTAGAGCAATTCATTCTGAAAGCGAGAACATTAGGTTTGAAGTGCACCAACATTAATTATTAGTGTACGACCCTTAAGACAAATAGCTTGAGACAAGTTTTTTCATTAAAGGTTGTATAGTACTTTTCCTCGCCCTTGAAATTAGAATGTTGAGAATGGCATCATATGTGATACATCATATTTTTCAACATGGGAATCTCAGCACATGATATCATGTCAATGATTTCTGGAGTAATTCAAATTATTTCACCTTTGTCTATGCCAATGTCATCAAGCAAGAGAGAAATTTAAAAATAAAATGCTAGAACATTGATAATCTTGAGTTTATGTCACTGAGAAGCTCATTAAAGATCTAAACTGAAAACACGAATCTTGTTCTCAGTCTTGAGAAACATCAATTACTTCACGTAAAATGAAATGACTAATTACAACCATATAGTTCAGACGTTTAAAGTTGATACTCTAAGACAATCCCAAATACTGAGATAATTACATAAATAGAAAGCTTTTAACCCCCATAATAACACCAAATGGTGTCCACCCGACAAAACAAGTTTAGAATAATGAAATTATTCGAGTAAACTCTACCAAAATATCTAAGTCTGAAACCCGGAAGTGCACGTAGAGTCGGGCCTCTATCCGTGACGTCACGAACGGGAGTCATGGGCTCAGTGAGAGTGAATGGCAGTGATATCCCTACGTAAATGCTATCCTGTCAGAGCTTAGATTTGTTGTTGTTAAGGAGTATATTTGATGGATTTTCTGTTTTCATTTGAATGAAGAATAACGAAGCAACATTTTCCAGTCGCTGATTTCTTTTTATATCCCCATATTCACCTATTTGGTAGAGATTTAAAACGAGTTTACTGCTTAGGAATGAAAGTTAAATCGTGCACGTATGAATAGGCGAATGCATTATATTGTCATCAGATAAGGTACAGGAGCAGTTTTGTAAATCGAATAGGTCTAGAACTATGATAGTAATTATCATAGATGTGTGTGACTGCCTCAAAAAAGGATACAGTACCAGTTAAACATTTTATGTGGTAAAATATCAAACTTGAACGAGATCATGCAAGCGCGCTTCCTCTATAATATTTTGGCGAGTGATGCGGCTCTTGCATGAACGTTCGTGAAGCGAGCAGAATCGAGAGATAAGACCAAGCCGCTGCTCTAGGCGCTGCTTGCTTGTGATGGAACGTACGTGCGCTAGTTATATGTTTATCGGCAATTGCAAGAGAATGAAAGCGACGTTGCCAGCTAAGAAAAACAACTAACAAAGACTTGCTCCTGACTACCGGTGTCAGAATTGGTAGATGAAGGATCTTCAGGGCCAAGGAAGGCGAAAGACATGGGAAAAAGGAAGAAGAATTCACCATCGGGAGATCGCTGTAGTGTATGGTAATGAACTGTGCATGGGTAGACAGCTACTGTTCACTCCGTGCCTGGGCCGATTTCAACACCAAAACAAAAATTACATGGTGAAAATATCGACTAATAGCACATCGTTGGCATGTATATGTCATAATTTTTAAAAGGGGAATTGATATTAATACTATGAAGTACTAGGGGAAGGTAAAGAATTGTACATAGAATTATGATTTATTAGACTTTTCAGCCTTTGAAACAAAAATATGCAGAAAATCGTATCACTCTGCACATGTTTGCTATGGAGCATCCGGGTACGTGAATATACTCTCTCCCGGACGTGAGGTCATAAATAGTAGACCAGCGCCGTGACTGATTTTCTATGCAAAGAGAGGCGGATATTTTCAACATTTCAATTGAGGATTTCGAGTAGACAGAATTTTTTTGTGATATACTAAGTAATTGAAAAACTTAAAAATAACATATACTTGCCGTAGGTAACAAATTAAGGGACATTTATTTGCTTAGAGTATCAACTTTAAAAGAAATGTGCTTTTCCAGCATAGGATATGCCTGATAATTAAAAAGAATATGGGATGAAGTTCAAAAGGTCAGTTATGGTACTCGTTCTTGTGAATTTCTCGGGTTTTTCAAGTGCTTTCACAAAAAGCCTTCGGAATATCAGAAACACGCATATGGGTTATAGCAATGAACTTATAGACATACTAGTTGAATGAGAACAACTAGAAAATTACTTAAAACGGAGACGGAAGTGATACTTTGTAGACAAAATTATATTATAGTAATTTCAATAGAGATTACATGCCAATTCTTAAAACAATGATTTTATTCAATAAAAAAATTGTTGTAAATCAAAAATGTTTTGGGAATCAAATGGGCGATAGACAACTAGCACGACACGAAGGAAGAAGAGGCCTGATGTAAATTGGTTATGCCATAAATAGTGAACACGTTGGACAGATCTGAAACTCCACAAAATTAATCAAAATTTGTTGTCAAAATTTACTATTTCTAGACGCACTCGGAATATGAGCGCAATTCAAGCGGAATAGAAAGAACAGCTCACAAATTCGTTTGCACATTATTTTTATCAGAACTCAGTCTTAAAAAAAAACACGTATCCTCCTGTTCAATGTTTTCTGTCCTGTTTTCGTCTGGCGAGCAGAGGGACCTATCAATCAAAATGAATGACAACCTGAAGTTTGAATCTGAGAAACAGAATTGTTAATTTGTAAACCGTTTAGATCTCAATTTATTCGGATTAAAAAGATTATTTCAGCTTGTTTGTGGCGGAAGACAAACAGTATGAGATGGGTCATGGGGTCACAGCGGAAACCCGTCAGATAACAACCATGTCAACTGATGTAGTCCTCAGAAGATTATATTTGTTGCTGATTCATTGACTGCTCAAATTTACAATTAATTGTATACCACAAGCGAAGGTGCGCCAGTTTGCACTGATTTCCATTCTTTCTTTTTGTGTTGTTTTGTTGGTGACGGCAATGCTGGCCATTTGTTTCATAATTTCTAGTGTACTGCATTTCTATTCTAGTTTTCTATTATGTTTCGTTTTTTCTGTTGATTTCTGGCATTTCTATTTCTCTCCTATGAACTTATCATTTACATTTAACGCTGACCGAATTAGAATTACTACACCTCTAAACATATTTGTTTGTGACTTACCGTTGCCATCAAATACACTTGTAATCCTAATCATTTTGAATCATGAAACTCATAGCAAATGTTTCAGCAGTACATAATTATCATTTATTATAAGAAATTAATGTAATATTTTTATAAAAGGAACAACAAATATTTTTAACTTTCGAAGTTCAACTACATGCGAAAACAGGGTTCAAGTTGAAAACACCATGCAGACAAAAACAGACCCCAAAAATATGAACAGCTTTGGAGGGTTTTTCAAATAGAAAAGGGTGTTATGACGTATTAGTCTCGGAAGTTTTTGGAGTGTCTCGGAGTTGTTCCACCACTATACTTGAGGGTCCAAACATGAGAAGTATGAGTGATTAGGTCCTCCTGTAGTAGACGAGGAGATTTGTCCAAGTCCTCGACTGCAACGCCTGTATGATGGGAACGGAAGGAAATAATGTGAGCTGTGCTGGGTATGTGTGCTTGCCTGGTGGCGTCAACTACAGTGTATTAAGGTTATTCAATTTGGCGCCGCTCAATGTGCGCCACTCTATGAACATGAACAAAGTAATAAAAGAGTGCTTTGAAAATGATGGATATTGCATTCTGTTTATTGGAAATGTGAATGTTTTTCATCCGGTTAAGGTATGTTTATGTGCATACCAAAGAGAGAGAGAGAGAGAGAGAGAGAGAGAGCATGGCAATTTTGATCTACACTTCATAAAGGCCCAAAATTATCTTCCATCATATCTGATGTTACTTTCTTTTCTTTGGGAGTTTTTAATAGTCACGCATATATATATATATATATACTTTTAGGCCTAAATAGTAGATATAACCTGCGCATGGGCAGATAAAGGTCATTTGAACCAAAATTGAAAACCCACCGAGACGAATATTGAATTAGTGCTCTAGAAAATTATACGATCATTATTCATTTATTCATTGACAACACATTTTCTGATACACTGGTGAAAGTATTCTTCTCAACAGAGCAACAATAAGATATTCATGGAGCACTTTCCTCACTTTGACAGTGACTATTCTAAAATTCAAAAAGTGGGACGTCTCCATGTGTAAAAGCTCTTTGCCTATTTGGGGGTCACTTGTGCCAAAGCAGAAATCGAATGTTCGAGAATGGGATCTAAAACTTTAGCATAATAAGAGGCCCTTCATTTTAGATGGCTTGAAGCACAAAAACTGATTGGTCTCGAAGGTTGCCCCTAGTCTGTAAGTTTAATGGGTCACGTCTAGAACAGGGCACGTTAATGTCATCATTATTATCTTATTATTTCGAAACAGTAATACATCCCCAAATCCGACATTTTTAATCCGGACATTTCTCTTTATCAAACGTATTATGTAATCATCAAATCTTGGTATAGTAATGATAGCTGATGCTTAGCTATGTTTTGCCAGGTGAAGCGCTTTATCTGTTTAATATGTGATTGTGATTTAGTTGTATAGTTTGTTGTAAATACACACATCTTTTCCGGTGGATATTAGCTGTCATTCAATGTCAGGAAGTTTAAAATGTTGACAAAATTATGCAAGCTTACACAATAATTACTAAATCTATCATTGTGAATTTATACACGTCTCTGCTTTCCCTGTATGTTGATGTATAAACTCTACCTCTCTTCCCGTCTATATCCGTCCCATATTGTATGTTTTGTTTCTCTCCTTTGATTCACCCCTTTCTTCTACTTCACCAAATCATATGACAGTCTCGTTGTTTCTCTTAAGTTTATGTTTCAATCTTTTATCTAAGTTTCTCGTTGTTATCTCATCGTCTTCCCGCTTCCCCTCTTTCTTTTCTCTTTTTCTTTCTTTTTCTTTTTCCTTTTTATTTCCTTCGCCTTTCCTTTCTTCTTTTTATTGTTCTTCTTCTTATTCGTCTTCTTTCTGTTTGTGCTCTCTTTTACCCTCTAGTCCTTTCACTACAACCTAAATGTAAAAACATCAAATAATTTCTTACTTGTCAAATACCCCATACCATTGTGCCGTTTACGGGGGGGGGGGGAATGTTTAAAATGATAAAATACGAAAATCCAGAGTTTCTCTGTTACAAACATGTATATTTTAAATGATGCTGAAATTTAAATTGGTAAAAATAGATTACAATCAAAAACTACAAAGGTTATTACCCTCCTTAATTACAGCACGAGTTGATGGACGTGGATATGATACAGCAACCTTGTCGACCACTTCAGTCAAATGTAAATATTACTCTTCCTTTCCTTTGTTTTTACGAGATTTGTTTTGATTTGATGCAATATTAAGCAATTATATGCAGCTCTGTACCGTCATACACCCTTGTAAACCTGGGGCGTTTACTGGTTCCATACTCCATAGAATTAGGGGGTGGGCATCGTTTTTGTTTAATGTAAAGATATGCAGTGCCTAACGTGGACATGGCGACCAAGTATTCACTTATTCAATATTCACGTCTTTGTGAGGACAAAAACCTGCTTTATACTACATCTTCGTGTTTACAAGATTGATAAGCCGAGTGTTGTACTGCAATGCATATTGGAAATGCATGTACACATATCCCAGAGAATCTAATATCGCAAGACTTACCTACAGACAATATTGTAATTTAAAACTCAAATTATCTATGTGATCTATATGATCAATGTGAAAGCCATTCTAAAATCACATGTAGGAAGGGACGATACAAAAACTTAAGCTCTTATCGTGTTTTATTTTGCAATTTCATAATCGAGAAGGGGGAACGGATATCCAACGCCCCCTTCCTCACGTTTCTGACTCCAATGCCTTATCATTTTCATAATGATTTGCGATTACCTCGATAAAATGTATGTCGATAGACATCCACTCGGGATTAAAAAGTGACAATAATCACATTAATTGAAAATAATCAGGCCACAAAACTGCACCAATTATGTGCTAAAAAAAGAAGGTCAGATATGATTATCGCCTCCATTCCCGAGCATTAATTCCATGTTTGTGTTCACCAGCACAACTCGCGGTGTTATTGTTTCTCATGTTCTGGAAAGGACAAATATATTCACTTATCGAATTATTTTACCACAAGTTAAAGCTTGTGGAGATGTATAGAATTTATATTATGTTGCTTTTCTTACTGCAAATATCTTGCAAACACACTGTAGTTACCTAATCACAAAACAATCGAGTGCTTTAAACCATCACAATGTGTACTTTTAGAATTGAAAACAAATCGACACGTTTAATTCAATTCTTTTTTTTTCTTTTTCATAACTTCGTTCGATTGTTGTTTGTTTTATTTCAATACGGTATTTAAAAACCTGCCTGCAGCCACAATGCTGTTTACAGCGACAAAAGAAGACAGCTTAAAAAAAAAACATCTATTACAATTACATATTATTTACAAAGAAAAAATAAGAATTACAATAAAGATAAATCCATGCTACATACAATTGGAAACAAATAGAATAAGAAAAACAGGATAAAACAAAATATATCTTTGACAAACTTTGGAGAATGGTATTTAAAAAATTCATGCATGTACGCTTTGACCGTTTTGGTAAACAATATAGATCGGTTTAGTCCTTTACTAAATTGGCTCTTTCAAACAAATATATAGTGGATGATGGGAAGGTCAACAATTATTATATTTTTTTAAAATCAGATACTCACCTCTATTGTGTGGAACAAGAAAGTGAAATTCATCTGGCTGCAAACGCATAAGTTTAAGATTGATACTTAAGATAATTGTAAACAATTATAGAATATGTGATCTTTTGATCAAATAGAGGTGCGATCATTCCTTTTTTTTTAAATATTTGTTTACCTCATTCCAAAAATGGCGCCTTACTCTACACCATCGGCTGTATCAGAAACCAATCACGGGCTTGCTATATTAATACTCTATTCTGAAAGGGGATTCCTTCTCGGTCGGGATAACAACAATGGCGAGCAAAATGGGCCATTTCCCAGGGCTAAGTTTCCGGTCTTTTTCTCTGTAGGTATCATTTCTTATTTCCCATTTTAGAGTGTTGATTAATCAAAAAGCAAGGCGCAGCGACTGGGTGTCGACAGGGTTTAAGCTCCTCCCTGTAAGTAAAATAATTAGACACTCCATTTCCACATAGAATACATGTAGATCAGGTTTCATTCGCAATTATTCTATTTTTTCAAGGGTAATCTTTTTGTATTGATTTTCTCTATTTCGAGTGTAATAATTATTTTGGTATAAATTTTGCAAAGTATTAATTATTATGATTAGAACTATGCAAACGAGGGGATGCATTACATGGGTACATAGTTATACCAACACAAAACAAAGAAGAAACGAACCAAGGACACTGTGCATGTTGTGTATATTTATCAATTGATTATAATACGATGTTGCTAAAAATATGTGTATACACTTGATACACTCTATGCATTCTCCACTGTATGCGGACTTAGTAGCGTACTACATACTATATGATTCCGTGTTCTCTTGAAATATAGAACTTACTCCTTATCCATATTTAAGATTTAGAAATAACGAAGCTAAAATTTGAGGGATGACCTTATCGCATGTATCCCAATCATGATAATATCGACCCCCCCCCCCCAAAAGCCTCAACCACCTTCCTTTGCCCCTGATTTTTGACGCAAACCAAATATGATTTGGGGCGATGCCGGAGTAGCGATGGATGATAATATAGAGCTCCTTGAGTCGCCGCCGCAAGGAGGAGGGTTTAGTTAAGAACCCGATAGCTTCGGGGACGGGTAGCTTCTCACCATCTAAACGCAACTCCCGCCATATTTAATATCACTCGTTTTTTCTTTTAATCTTTAATTGAAAGAAAATGGGCTTCAAAAGTACACGTTCTATTATCGGCGCGAGAAAAAGTGCATTAACAGGTTCCTCTCCTATTACGTTGTTATCACAATAATCATTTCATATTCTATTGTGACTAACTGTATCATTTGTTGAATCGGTGTATAAAGTAAAGGACAGTTTATATCACGAGACTTGTCTTGTGCTGTGAATATTGAAACGACATATATTTGCTAATTTAATAAAGAATTTTGCGCATTTCAGGAGTCTTGTATTATGAAACACAACCCAATATGGTTTGTTCCATTTTGGGATGTTGGGAATGGTATTATGATTGGGTTAGGAGAAACGAAATCAGTCTATTGAAACAAACCTATACAAGGATGTAATCACCTAACCAGAACTCATCAAATCAAAATTCAACTATTCATCAATCATGAGCAAGTAGCTCAATTTGAATGTTTTTATTTTCTTCCCTAGATTTGAAGGGCTTGATGGGAGCAGAAACAGAAATAACATACAAATTACTATGAAATGCGTTCATTTTATTCATCAGGGATGTACGTTAAACAAACATCACATATCATTCCATTAAATATTAAATATCAAATACCTTAAACCCCTGCCCCCTCTCTTTATTTCTTTTCATTTCAAATAGCTGCGGGCCTCGAGTCACTCCAACCACCGTCCGATGCGGCTACAATTGAACTACCCGACGGCAGCATTATCAAGGAAGAGTTTCCCGGAGAACAGCCCATCTCTGCCGATGGCTCTCCGCTACCAACCAGTCGACTGGAAGGTCAGCTAGAGACGCAATTATCTCTTGAGGTAAGGGTGTGCCCAGCATAGTTATTGTAGCCTAATAATTTTGATTTTGTTAAAGCTTTTTTTTGGAAATGAGGTTTATATATAAGTATACAACTATTTAATGATTATTCCGAACCTCTTCTTTCAGCGTCTTGTCATTATCTTTAAAAAGAAAATCTCCGCCAATTCCTTTTCTATTTAAGAAACAATATTGTTTTATTTGTTTTATTTTATTGTGGAAATGAGGAATATATATATATATCACTGAAGTATAGAATTATTTTCTGATTATTCCGAACCTCTTCTTTCAGCGTCTTGTCATTATCTTAAAAGAGAAAATCTCCGCCAATTCCTCCTCTATATAAGAAACAACAAGTTAATCTCAACTCATACTTCTAATTTCTCAAACCTAACGTTTGACATCACAATTCATATCTTCTCTCATATTTTTCTTGTTGATAACTTTTCTCAAAGACCCCGACACATCTTTTTGTGTAATTCTTAATTTCTCAAGTTTTCTCAGTTCCTCTCTTTATCTGCCTTTCTGTCTCTTTGCTATCAACTTTCTCTCCCCCTCTCTCTCTCCCTCTCTCTCTCTCCCTCTCTCCTTGTCTTCTCACCCTTTTCTACCAGATTTTCCTCGTTATTCGTCCTTATCTCTACATCTCAGATACCGAATATGGGTCAATAGTGTAACTCAGGTCTGGTCAAACTCTCAAACCTTCTTGAGCTAGCCGTCATATCTAACAGTTTGTTTAAGGCGAATCGGATGTTTTTACCAATTCTCATTCAGTTCGCGTCGAAAACACTCGAGAAAATCTCTCACAATGTACACAAGACGTCAAGGGTAGTGGCCTTTTTAACACCGTCATCGGGATTGAGGAATGAGAGGTAGATAGACAGACGGAGTGAGAGAGAGAGAGAGAGGGAGAGAGAGAGAGAGGGGGATAGGAGAGATAAAATGACAGAGAAATAGAGAGCGATAGAAAGAGACAATCATAAAAGATACATGTAGAGATTGATAGAGAGAGAGAGAGAGGGAGAGAGAGAGGGGGGGGGGGATAGGAGAGATAAAATGACAGAGAAAGAGACAATCGTAAGAGATACATATGTAGAGATTGATAGAGAGAGAGAGACAGCAAGAGAGATATATATATATATAGAGAAAGAGAGAGGGAGATCGAGTGGGATAGATAGAGAGGAAGAGAGAGAGAGAGAGGAAAAAAGGATATGCAGCTCTTGGGTTGATGTTTGCTAGATTAATCTGATAGACAAATGCCTATTTCAGACTTTGATTCTTTAAACAGGCCCGGCCGCCCACTCCCTTGTTAAAAATAAACCACACACACTCAACGTACCTGGGTGGTGTTGATACATACACGGTATAAAGACATCTTTCGATGGAAAGCAAGATAACACAATCCGTGGTGACAAATTCTGAGAGGATATCACCCTTTATTCATGAAACATGAGTAGAACACATGTACAACAACATGTATTCAATATTGATGACAAAACATGTAACCATAATAATAATTAAATTTACCTCATTATATCTATCGATGGCAACTGCATGTGGCTAAGGTGAAAGGCAAATTGAGATAATATATCACATACATGTAATTGTCTTCTATGAGAATACAATTAGGCCTATTCCGATAGACTAAACATTATACATATATGTCAATATCAGACTGCCACGTCCACATGTTCATGTACCTGCACATGATTTTGCCCTTACTGTAAAACCTAAAGTTGTACAACAAACGTTCAGATGTTTTATTGGCATAATCTCTACCAGGTCATTGTATAATAAATTCCCTTTGTATAACAATGAAACACCGGGATGATAAAACCCTGTGATTAAAAGAATTGCATTTTTAACGCGACAGGTGTTGTACTCTTACAACCCTTATACAGGCTTGATATGTTTGATAAATTATGTAGCTAAGCTATACATCTATATAATAGAAATTCATGAATGTAAAAGAGACTTTATACTGTCAGTTATCAGACAATTGATGATGACTGACTGAATATTTTAACGTTAGAATATTGTATTATTTGTAAACCAAATGAACAAAACATTGACAATGAACTGAGGATGCTTGCTCATTAAACATCCAAGCATTTACAAAGTATGAATTGCAAACGCTTAAGTTATACTTTGAATAACATGTAAGTAAAAAAAAAAACAGTAAATGCATTGTGCTCTATAAAAAGACAATAAATGGCAAATACTGAGATACTTTGTATCAAAGTTAAAAAGCATACTCAAGTTAAACATGACATTTTATCATTAAAAATGAGGGGGGGGGGGGGGGGTGAGATGAACTAACAGTTTGAACCATGACTCACTGTTTCAAATATTTCTTTGTTTTGAAGAAAAAATGACAGAAGTGATAGTTCTTCATTTCATCCGTAATGCAATATCAAGTTCCTTTTCAGTTTGTTTGATTAAAGCATGGTTCATAAATATAATGCGTCCAGACGGCAAGAAATGATGAAGAACTGCCATAACACGGTCCCCCCTCTCAAGCACTTCAATGGGTTGACGTACTGCCTTCACATGCTCCTGCAAATTCTTCACCAACAAACGCAATTGATTCTCCACCTGCAAACGATTTTCATGTGTCTCACAAACGAGGATAAATCCTGTCTTTCCCGCTCCTAACCAGACAGCGATTTTCTCTGTCTTGAAGGGATCGCCGGCTGCTAGTCGGAACATCCCCAGCTCTGCATCTCGCATCCAGTCCTCCTGACCACTGCTTAAGCCATCACTGTAGGTTACTCTCTCTGATACTGCCTTCTGGAAGGAGAATTCTGATTGAACTTGACGCGCTACCAGTGCCATCTGTTCTTTCCGAAGTGTTCTCATTTCCGTGACATTGCCCTCGTTCTCGATTCGATGGTCGTCAACCCCGGCATCTTCCAGTCCGAATGTGCAAGAAAACAGCACCCGACATGTATCAGGAGGTAGCGTGTGGATGATGAAAGCATACACCATGTTTGTTCCCTTATTCCTCTCTGCAAAAAGTCACACTTCGTAGTCGTACGCTAAACAGCAGCGACGGCCAATCAAGGGTTTCATGAAAACACTACGCAGTTCTAAATGGCACGGGACTAAACAGACAAGATCATGCAGTTCCGTGTTACCCATTCAGAAAGGAGACGGGAAGCGTAGCTATTTCATGTCACTGATAATTGTCTCAACAATTAAAATAACGGAAATAACACAAATTGCTTACGATTGGTCCTGGGAAATCTAGATTAGAACGATATTTGTAGATTAAAAGTTAAATGGTCACAAGCGGGTGTGGGCGTCGCCATCTTTTGTTTACGCCGTGTTTTGTCTATGGCAAGCTATTTGTAGAGGTAAATAAATAGATAAAATAATAATAATTAATTAGATCATTCAAAGACTTCGGTGTCGCGGAGGAAGGAGTCGGGGGGGGGGGGGGGTGAAACATTACGTTTAGCAAGAAGGAAGTGTGCTTCAAGACGATAATTGTCGGAAACGGGTCACTAGAGGAATTTTGTGTGATGTTTTCTTGTCACAGATTTCCCTCATATCTCGTTGTGTATTGTATTTCGTCGACATTTTAAATAAAAAATGGGATTCCCGTGTCGGATCTTAATTTCTCCGGATTGCCAAATTTAATATGGTTGCGATGTCATTCTAAGGTCTGATCTTTGTAGAAAGCTAAGAAGCTACACGTGCAATTAAGAACCGTAAATAACGATTTTATACATTCTTGATTGGGGTATTACCGGAGCACATTATCGAATTTCGGCATTTATTGTCATGATTGTGCACAAGAAGTAACCGTATTTGAACTCGGTGCTGGAGTCAATGAGTTGGATGTTTCCCAGCGTGTTTTTACTTTCTTTTTCTTTTTAGTATGCTGACAGATTTTCGGGGCGGTTTATTAGATAGCATTCCCTTTGTAATAAGTACTGAAGATTAAACAGTCTCGTCCCAGTGCGAGTTTCCCTTTCCTCTCCATTTTCTCTCTCTCTCTCTCTATCTCTTTTATCTCCCTCCCATTCTCTGTCTCTCTTTTTTCCTCTCTCCCTCTTTCTCTTTCCTTTCCCTCTCTTTCTCTTTTTTTCTCTCTATTTCTCTTTCTCCCCTTCGTTTTATCTCTTTCTCGCTCTCCCTTTGTTTTTCTTATTTCTCTTAGTTCCTTTTTTCTTCTCTATCTATCTCCTTTCTATTCTCTCTTCCTCTTTATCTATCACTTTTCTGTTTCCCATATTTGTTAGAGTTTCTAAAATATTATTGATCATTATCTTTCATGATAAATAGGCCCATTTAATGAGCCTCTTTAGATTCTTGTATAATGATTTTGAATAATCTATCTTGATAGTGATGATGATGATGTCAAAACAAAAGTCTATCCAAAAATCTTATAAACTTATTCCTATTTCAGTGATTTTGTTTGGTCAAGTTACCGACAAATGAATAGGTAATTAAAAGGAGAGTATTCTACTAACACTTCTTTAGATATACTGCCACCTGCTGCTCACAATGTCTCGATGTGAGTTACAATTTAAAGCGCTTAGAAACTCAGAATTAAGCGCTATACAAATGTGACTATAAGTTTTTATTGATTGGTTGATTGAGAGAGCATATAGCTCTCATTTATTTCTTCCAATATGTACAATTTAAAAAAAAACCAGTATGTCATGCATAATTACTAATAATTATGAAGTTAAAAGGTAATTTTCCATTTGTGATCTTTTTTTCTTTTTTTTAGGCACTCGACGGGTTCCTCCTCGTAATCACGGTGGATGGAACAATCCTCTACGCTACCGACAACATGTCGAGTCACCTTGGCTTTCATCACGTCGACCTCGTGCACCGGTGCATCTACGGGATCGTTCATCCTGACGACCACCAGGAACTGCGCGTCATTCTGGAGGAAACCTTGGGTGTATCACACCAGAGACAATCCATGCAGGTAGGTTACCCATCAATCATCATCATGGGAAAATCGTTATATTGTTATAAATAAAAAAAAACCTACTACCGTAAAGTTGTGCACAGTGGAATAAATTTGTAGGAGACCAAGAAGGGGAGGAGGAGGAGGGGAAAAAAGAAGAAAATGCATTGGACGCGAAGGAAGAGAAGAAAATTGGGAGAAGGAAGAAGAAATGGCAGAAAAAATTGCAGAAGAATAAGAAAGGGAATGGGTAGGAAGTAGACGAGGGAAAAAGAAGAAGAAGAAGATTGGGTTTATCACATCAGAGGCAATCCATGCAGTTAGGTCCTTATCATTCAAACATTTTTGAGTATAGAATTAATAAAATAACCTCAAAAAGTCCATAGCTGTATATCTAATTTCTTAACCTTAAATCCTGGTATAGTGACTGCACGGATCGATAGCAGTGGAGGCTGTAAGTTCAATTCACTCTTGGTTTAAGGATCTGTTTTCAGTCTTGAGTTTTGTTCGCTAAACAGATCATGCAACTAATAAACTGAACTGAACTGAACTTAACTAACTAACGCCAAAATCTAATTTAGGAAATAATCATTTGAGGTAATGATTATGGGGGACTTCGTGAAAACAAATTTATGATAGAAATTGTACAAATAACTCTCTTACAACACTTATGAACACTAATGACGTTATCTGAATCTTCAGTCTATATTGTGATTAAGGATAATGAAAATGAAGACACAATCTAAAAGCTTTTGTTATAAGACAGTATATTCTCTCGGCGTGAAAACGAGTTTTTGAAACAAGACAATTTAATGTTTATATTACAGGGTGCTATGTCGGGAGCTGAGACCACAATGCCCTTGAGGGGTGCCGGCGCAAGCCGCGAGATTTCCTTTCTTTGCAGAATGAAATGTTTCAATGGCACAAACACTGGCTTCGTGGTAAGATTCTCAACTTGTTAATAAAGAATATGTTATTGGCCTAGTCATCCATTATCTTTAAAAAGTTAGAATCTTTGAAGAAAAAAATCTCTGAAATAGATAATCATATTGTTATATATAAAAGAGATGGAATAGAAAGAGAAATTGAAAGAAAGAGGTTGTCTGTTGGTTGACTTTGTTTTTGCGTTGCTTATATGCTATGGTAATATTAATAACTATGATGAACAAAGCAATTACATGGGAATGAAGAATCAAACTTGAGAGGGATAGAAACGAAAAGACGAGAATAAGAACGAAAACAAAACCTAGACACCGTTGCTCATGATAATGAAAACGTATTAGATGCATAATGATCCCATTTTTACCTGATCCCTTTAATCTGTTATTTTTATTTTTTAGAAAATGCAATGTACTGGCACGATGAAGTCGCTGCCCGACGCGCAGCGGGTTGGCCACGCTCCTCATCAGGTACTGTTTGCCGCCTTTCGACCGTTCATCCTCCTCTCAGCTGACACGGACATTGAATCAAAGCCGGGTACATTCTGGACAACACATGACCTCGACCTTAACGTCGCCTCCGTCGAGAACAGGTATACAGTCCTTACTATCAACTCTCCTTCATATTTGTCTAAAATCTGTTGTACAAAGACATTATTATTGTTATTATTATTATTATTATTATTATTACGCAGTCAAACATCATTAAAGTTCTCAAGCCAATAAGCCTAGTCTTACTTTTGCTTCATGCACACGCACCTTTGAAAGCAGAATGAAATTATTCTGCCATCCACCTCAGTCGGCAGCTTCATTTCGACCTCATCGTAATAAGTGACATTGAAACCCTATATATCTTGGCGCAATTGATTTTCAAAACGGACGATTTAATGAATTACATTTTGATTAAGACTAAGCTAACAATCATTACAGCAATCATTTTCCATACAAAATACGACCTCTCATCCCAGTTGGAGTCGATAAGCCAACGCAATAAAAATCTCCAAAGAAATAAGATTCGATTGGAATATAATCTTATACAAATGATGGACAATGTATTCAATGACGCACTAAAGATTAGATGCACGAGTTTGAAATTTTATTGTTCAAGATTCATTGTAGAACAGATTTTAATTACCGTCGGATCCGCCCAAGGTCTATCGAGTCAACGGCCTTATCTTATATCTTGTTAAAAGTAGATGTAATACAAAAATACTTCGTTATCAAAATACAATATTCTTTCCTCGGCTGCTAACGACGTTCGGAGACAAAGTGGACAAAGAAATATATATATTTTTTTAAAATGATATTTTGATCGATAACTGCTGTGCTCTTAGATATGTATTGTTTAAGTATTCTTGAAAAAATAAATGAATATCTTTCCTTTTGTTGTTGTTAAGAGGTCACGATACAACTTCTAACTTTTAAAGCCGCCTTTTAAAAAGTGCATCGTGACTACTATCTTAACCTTACCTTTAATTAAAAGCAAATCTCATGTCAACCTTCCAGCTCAATTATTCTTAATACAATATCAATACAGTGGCGTTTTTTGCAATATCTTGATGATCTTATATTATTTTACATCCTTTGTTTACCAGGTCTTGTGAGATTATTGGTATCGACTCCTCAAATCTGGAAGGCAAATCTTTGTATCATCTCATTCATCCTGACGATTTGCTAGCCGTCTATGTCTGCCATAAAACACGTAAGTAATACCTTTATTCATTCAAGGTAAAATGTTGATGAATTAAAATTATTTGTGAAACCAGTACAATCTTTTTGTGCGAAGCATGCTTATATGGGTGGTGGCATTTGTAAAGGATTTCTTTGAAATTACTTCAACTGATGATAATGAAAATTGATATGTTTTAATACCGCCTTGCTCCTGTTGCTGTTGAAAAGCTCTTTAATAATAATAATAATAATAATAATAATAATAATAATAATAATAATAATAATAATAATAATTACATTTATAGGGCGTTTTCTAAGCTCAGGCATTATTGCCCTGTCCTATGATTCATTTTCGATTCTGCTATAAAATCTTTAAAAACGATGACAGCTAACATTCATACATACCTCACATGAGTGTGCAGGGACGACAGAGGATATCAAATAGAATGTGGTTATCAAAAGTGAACATCATTTTCTCACAATCTCTTACTCTCTCTCTCTCTCTATCTATCTATCTCTCCCATTCTCTCTCTTTCTCTCTTTCACCCTCCCCCATCTTTTGGTTCCTTTCGTTTCTCTCCATGCAGTGATAGACACGGATGAGGTCCATACGATGTTCTTTCGGCTAATGCGTCTGGATGGCACCTGGCAATGGCTTCACACTAGAGGGCATGCGGTCACCAAGAATGGCAGAAAGAATTCTCTTGTCTTCGCTCACAGTCCAGTGAGGTAAGAACAAACAAAGTCCTGTCATTATTATGCATGGAAAACACAGTTTATGAGTTTTATATAATCTTTTAAAAAAAAGACGCAAACAACCCCCCTCCCCCCTCCCCAAAAAACTATTGGAACTGTTATAAAGATATGTATATATCTGTTTATTCATCAAAATAAGTTCTTTTGAATTTAAACATCCAGCCTATGGCTGAAGGGAATGTCTACATAAAAAAGACACCTCTACCTGACCGTAATATCTTGACCGAAATGTAGGCCTTGTGTGTGGAGGCTTCAAGTTTCTTCTTTTCAATCTATTTTTCAGAGAGGAAGACATACAGTTACTGCGCCAAGAATCTACATCCAGGAATCGTTACGGACAGGAGGACCTTTTGAAGATGTTCATGACAACGCAGTCGACGGATCAATCTGACCCATTGAGTGCAGGACCTTCAAGCAGTAGCAGTACGAGTACGAGCAACATGGACAGTGTGCCGCGGAGGAGGTGGATGAGTAATGACACATACGTAGTAGCGAGTCAGACAGGCCCGAAGCTCAAAGACGACTACTCTGTGTCGTTGCACAGTCCACATGGCACGTGTCCTTCGACGTTTCATCAGGCATCGGATAACCAGGGTCAGGACAATCCTGAGCATGGCGTGTTTTCATCCAAGAGGAAGATTCAAGAAGATGCCATGAATGAAGATCATGGATTCCCGATGAGTGTTGGGACAATGCCACAGACGGACATTCCATACGCCATGGCAAGCAGTTACTACAGCCCACCGCAGTTGGGGTACGCAGATCCATCATTGTATGGTGGGTTTGAGCACCAGCCGTTGTCGATGTACCAGATGGTTGCGCACCTCCCTCCTGAGATGTACGATGCTGATTCGTATCGCAAGCACGCCATGCGGATCAGCGCAGAGATGCAGCAAGAGGACTTTCTCATCGCTTCACATGGAGGCTTCGGCTCCCAATACCACCTGCCACCAACACCACAAACATCGCCACCATCTGCCTACCCTGGAGAATCTTCCTACCACGTGCAGTACATGCCTAGCGAGCCCATGTGTGGGGTAACGGCACCACCTTCACCGCCACCGTCGCCAATTGCGTCAGGTTACCAGGGGACAACATCAACACCTTTGACAACAAGCACCACGTCTGGTGATTGCAGCAAAAGTGGCTACGCGATGGACTGTTGCACAGGACATGTTCCTTCAAGGACAGAGTATTGTGCGTCGTATATAGTCAACGGTGCAGTTCAGGTCAAGCTATTCAGTGGTGCACAGGCGGGTAACCATCCTTACACCGACTACGAGTCATCGTATTTGCCGTCGTCGTCGGCAGCGTACTCGCGGAGAGACCTCTACGACCAATGCGACAAGAAACCCTTCCAGCATTATCAGGACAAGTCCGTCTTGTCCGAGTGGGAATCAGCTGTCCGCGGGTCCAGTGACTATACTGTCGGTGGGTCAAATCCTAGCTACCTTCAGAAGACATTCCTGCCATGTCCGTTGGCCAGCACGAAGTCCGGTTGCCTGGCGCAGAAAACTTTCCGCCTGGATGATGCCGATTTTAAAAGCAGAGCAGCAGCACTGTTGCACCAGGGAGCTCTCTCGGAACTGCCCCCTATTGGTAGTTTTCTCGACTTTCTCAATGAAGAACTTAATGCTTTACAGTCATAAAGCGTGACTTCTCAAATAAAATGTATTCATTATGATTACAAATTATGTATCATAATTATTCTTTACGCTTTGTTGTTTGGATGATTATTCACCGAATCAGTTTAATGATGCACTAAATGCACTGCCAAGTGCCTCCAAATGTTACCACAAAATTGTTACTAAAATGAAGATATTTTTAATTATTTTGTTGGCAGAAATAATAATGTAGCACGGGATGTGGGCAATCACATATGGGTGTAGGCAATTTTACTATTTAAGGTAAATATTTATCTTTTAATTTGATATGAAGCATCATTGTTGTTACAAAGATATTGTTCTAGGAGCTATATTGCGCATAAGAGAAACGTTTCCTTCGAGCTGGTCACAAAAGTCTCATTCACAAACATGCTTAAAACGTCCTAATGAGGATATTGATATCAATATAAAGTTCAGGCAAGAGTTTAAAAAAAAAAAAAAATTATGCCAGGCAGAATCAAACATTAAAGAAATAATAACATATTTTGTCTCAAATGTGTAATTGTTGCAACTGTATTAGACATGGCGGAGTATATCATGATTTATCTGTTCATCTCTTACATAATTATACATTAATAAAATTGCTTACAATATGGAAACAACCGTGCAATATATTCGTGTCCATTGCAAAGCGTGCAACAAAACAACAATCTCGTCAACCACCATTCTGAACATGACTGATTATTTAACAAATAATAAATCTTTACGTCACCAAAAAATGTACGATAATAAAGATTTTAAAAAGGCAAAATGGAGTCAATTTAAACCATGCTGTCTTTCTTTTGCCATGGATTTGCTTGAGGAGTCAGAAAACGTAATGAAATATTGAATCATAAAATTGCAGACAATCTTTAGTATGTTGGTTTAGCTAGCTATAGTGAAATAGCTAAGAAATGTTTTTGAATTTTTCTATTTAATTTTATTGGGTGACATAAGGTCAAAATAACGTAATATTTCTTGTGTATCCTTGACAAGTGGAATTTTCGTAAAAACCTTTTAATTTATTATTTTCTGTCATTTCGAGTATTATAGTATATTTCATCTCAAGGAACTCTACTTATGAATAATTAATGAGGTATAGCTCCTACTTGAGCTCAGGAAAGTCAAATTTAATATATGTTTTTCTTTTATTTGATTAAGCCAGAGTGAGCGTAATCTGCTCTACCGCGGCCTGGACAGGATGCTTCAGTGTCGTACAACATTTGGGCATTGCTAGCGGATAACACGATTTTTGTCCTTGTTGATCCCTTTACTATATATTATTTTCATAGGTGCGCTTTTAACATTACTATTTCATCATTTAGAGACTATTTAGAAACTTGAGTATTTGATATGTATATATACTAGCTCTCATTCTGTATAATTAGATCTCAGTTTTAAGATACTTCTTTTGTACGATTCATTATACTGTATGTATATATATATAACTTGCACTCGAGACATTGCCAAAATACCATTTGCCAAATTTGAACAAGTTTTATTTTGTAACATATTTAAATGTAGTAACTATTATCATACGGTAGGAGGAAGATTGTTCATATTGATGCCATTTTAGTGTAAGTGCATGGAATGCTGCTCTGAATGAAAACGTTGAAAGAGAAATATCAAAATGGGACTATGCTCTATTGGTTTCAACTACAATTTTCAATGGGCATTAGGATTATGTTAGGGTTGGGGTGGAGAAAGTTTATGTCTGGCCTATATACATAACCAGATAATATCCCAACCTCTGACGTGCATAAAATGCGGGGAAAATACGTTAGCATCAAAGGGCCGAAGATGCCCCGGACCAATTTGATGTAATTAACACTGGACACAAATTAGCATGCATGCTACTATAAGAATGAACATTGTTCGGGATATTAGCTCGTTTGGATATTCCACAGGCAGCATTCCATAGGAGGTTCACTTAGTAGAGGAATTAATGGCCCTCACAATGTAGACCAGTACTTTATAACAGACTTTAGAGCTGAAATCATATTGATGAATTAGGGTATATTTATTTGTACATTCTTCGATAAATAAAAGTCTAGATAAAAACCCTGTGCCTACTTTGTTTGCTTGTGTTTAGCCATGTGATCTTGTTTTGTTTTGTTAGAACTTTTTAAAATATTCATATAAACCATTTTTCTGTTAAACAATTAGAAATCAAGACAATCCTTGAAAATGTATACATTTTTAAAGCCAATTAGACCGGTCATGGTAGATATGAGGAGAATAATAATAATAATAATAATAATAATAATTTTTTCTTTTATAGCGCATTTCATGTCTGTTGACATTTCAATGCGCTTTACAATTTTACAATATACATAATTATATAAAGTATAACACGATCATAAAAGGAAGATGAAACAAAAACATATAAATCAAGTGCTTACAAAAAGAAAAATTATAACATTACTTATCCTTAAATACTAATTGATGTGTTAATTTGAAGATATGAGTTTTTAGTTCAGATATGAATGTTTCAATATTGGATATACAACGTAATGAGTTTGGGAGGGAATTCCATAGAAATGAAGAGAGAAAGAGTGTTGATTAGTGAATGGCAAAAAGAGGGAATAGAGAGAGAGAGAGAGAGAGAGAGGGAGAGGGAGAGAGCGAGAGAAAGAAATCAACAATAGAGTAAATATATAAAGGTGGTAAATATATGAATTTCAGTCCTAGTGAAAACGAGGTAAATATAACTATATAACATACTTTACTGTGCTTTAAATGAAAAAGGCCTAGTGACGCTTTTCAATTCATTCTCTTATAAAGTAACCGGTTATAGTAAAGTAAAGTGACCAGTCCTCCCAATATTGCCCGCATATTTTAGGTGCATTGCTGACTTACATATACCTATGTTTATCAAAGTGATTTGATTTCGAAGTACCTAAATAGATTTAACGATATCATTCAAAATAATCCGTTTGAGAATATTATATGATATCTAAAGTTATCCAACTTATCATGTTGTAGAAATGACATCATAATATTTGACCTGCATGATTGTGTTCTTTTTAAGATTCATACATTGCGCTGCACCTGACAAACTTACTAAACTTTTGCTGCGCGCGCATCCTTACCATTGTTGACGTAGAGAGGCAAGCGCGCATCATGATTAACAATGCGCATGCGCATATCTCTGGTAACCACTAGCACTGCCCATACAATCGTATGACAATCTAAATTCATTTCTCTTGCACACATAGCTTTCGGAGAGTTATTGAGCGATTTTTGCAAATTCTTTCAAAATCTTTTGGGAATTTTCAAAATGGGTTCTGTTAAATCCAGACCCCGATCTTTGTCTTTTGAAGAGGAAGTTGAAGATCATTCTGAGACCCTTGAGACCTGCTGTTGGGCAGGAATCAGAAAATTGTTCTCCAAGAGCAAGAAGGTAAGGGCAGATAATAATTGCAAAGTCATTTTTGTTCGTACTTTCTCTTCCTTTATTTCTTGGCAGGATTTGCCCCATATATTTTATCGACGATTTTTAGATTCACCACTGATAATTGATATGCCATGTCCTTTGTCAAAGGTGTATAAATTCATAGGTTGAATTCAATCTGCAACTAGGTGTCTGTCGAAGAAAACACACATTTAAAGAATAATTAATGCGACTGGCGATACATAATACACTGTATATACAAAATTGTTGGAAGTTTAGAGAATGAAGTTTCAATTAGATACAAAGTCTGTTAATTAAATATAACCACTTATTTAAGCCATGTAGTGTGATACTGTTCATTTTTGTCTTAGATATAGTCTGCCGTGAATTACATTATTTAGGGGATAATGCAAGATAAAAAAATTGATGAAATTTCAATGGTTGATTCCAACAATTTTGAAATAATCAAAGTACTTTCAATCTTTAATTAATTTTGTTTAGCTATTGTATTAAAGTTGCACATAGTGGGGATGAAATGAACAGTGATGACAACTGTTCTTTAAATTGACAGGATAGACCCGTTTATACAGCATTAAATGCTCAGATAGCTAAATCCGTATAGCAAGCTTTAATTATTGAAATGAATCGAATTGAATTGATAAAGTTTATTAATAAACATTTAAAGTCACGGTTTTAAACTGTCACATCTTGAATTTACAAATAATACTGCAACATATAAAACACATCCAAATAGTGCAATTTATATACTAAAATATGAAATTATGAAATGCAGTATTCAAATTGATATGATAAAAGGAATAAAAAGAAAGAAGAAGAAGAAGAAAAACGTAGAGGAGAAAACAAAACACAAAGCAAAAAAAGAAAGAATGGAAGAAAGAATACGAAAACATGGTTGACAGTTATAAAAGTTTACAATCGATGTTCATAAAACCAGTAATAAAATTGAGTTTACAATTAGAAATTCAGTAATGAAACTGTTCATGACCAGTTTAATATCATATAAATAACTTTTTGATTAATGCAATCGCCTTGCATTGTTACTAAAACATTAACATTTCTAATTACGTAGTATAATTAGAGAGACAGGCTGCTATATTATAATTATAAATATACGTATAGTTAAGAATAATTGTTCTATGCAAGTATTTTAGATTGATATGACATCAGTTAGGAAGTACATATACAAGTTTGAAAGTTCAGTAAAAAAAAAGCCAAAAAATAAAGCAATGTAATAGATATTAATTTTAAGCTCTCAAAATATTTTAAATGATGCCTTGGTTGACCAAACAAACAGAGACCCCCCCCCCCAAAAAAAAAAAAAAAAAAAAAAAAAATACAATCTGTAAAGCTAATTCCACCAATTTAGAAGAATCGAACTAGCTCCAATCAGTCAAAATCAATATACAGATATATCATGCTACAATATGCAATATCATATAATATATTTGTTTATGGTAAACTACAACAGCCAAATTCGATGGCATTGCAAGTGATGGAGGACGATATGGACAGTGACGACGACAGCGATGACGTTATCCTTGTCAACGACCCCAGCGAGACATCTGCTACTTCGATCCACTCAGCTACTGGCGTCGAGCCATGGGCACTTCAGACATCTTGGTCTGCCCCTGCTGTACTTGACCTAGATCGCCACCAGACCATGATACCAGCAGCACTGAGCAAGATGGAGGAAGAGCTGCCCTCTACGTCCTATCCGAAGGACGTGAGGGTTTCCTCTCAGTACTTTTTGTCATACCGTAAGTTGCGCGGTTGTTCTCTTTGCAATTGTCAAAAATTCTTCGTTAACAAAAAATAATCTGGCTTTGAGGTTTCTTGTTTTGCCTTATTTTTGTTTTTAGGTAGTCTTGTTTCTGCACGATATTGAAAAAAAAATCATGGTACGGTATTGACCATGTGTGAATGAAAGCAAACATATCTTTCGTTAGTAATATTATGGATTTTCCTTATGCGTGCATTGTACTTTTTTTTGCAAAATTCGAGACACAACTTACAGTCTGAACAATTAAGTGTGCTATTTAAGACAGACTTTATGATATTACGTTCCTAAAAAAGTTAGACGAAGGAGAAGCAGAAAAAGGAGATAGAAGAAATGATAAAGAAGGGATAATAAATTCTTAACCTTTGAGAGGAAAAAATTAATCCACATACGAATTAGAAATCGGTATGTTAAGTCTTGCTCACTTCCCTCACGATAGAACGTTTCATCAACGACGAGGAGAACGATGACGAGTCGGTGACATCCGATGTCGAGTACGGGAACGAAGATGCTGACAATGCCGATGTCGAATCCAACGCTGATGACGACACGACACCAGTCCCTGGCCTTGTGTATTCTGAGGATGAATGTAAGTAATCATAATAAATAATATAATAAAAGAAGGGGCAAATGAGAATAATCAGCTTATGTTGAGTTAGAAAATTGAATAAAAGAGATATTATTTTCGCGAGATATTCAGAATTAGGACATGCATATAGAATAAATAGACCAAAGATAGAGATAGCCCAAAGAAAGAGAGGATAAGAAATACATTCTGATACATAATATATTTTTAGATAGAGATTAACGAGAGAAAGAAAGAGAGAGAGAGAGAGAGGGGGGGAGGTAGAGTGAGAGACAGGACTGGAGAGAGAGAGAGAGAGAGAGAGAGAGAGAGAGAAAGAGAAGAGAGAGAGTGAGGGGGTGGGGTAGGAGAAATACTAATTTGGTGCCTGGGAGTCTTATTATAAAACCTCTTTCTTGATGAGCTATCTTAAAACAATTTCACATTGGTCATTGTCAAATCTATATTGTGTGGTATTCTTCATTATTTTCCATACCAAGACACCGACGACGATTGCAGTGTTGATCAGGAGGTCAAGCGCGAGATCAAGGATGCAATCGAGGAGTCCAGTGAGGATGAGACCAGTTCACAGACTGACCAGACTATAATGGTCAAGAAGTGTGACATTGTCCAGATCACCAAGGCCAAGAGTGTGGTCCAGACAGGTGAGCTTTTTGTTGTTGTTGTTATATTTCAATTTTTACAAATAGTTGTATAATTTCTACAATATATTGATTATAAATCATAACATGATATTACTTTCAGGTTTATCCAATGACTCACCTGTAAATGTGATAGTTTGCATGCTCACAGTTTTTCTCCTCTCCCTCTTCTCTCTCGACCCCCTCTCTCCATCTCTATCTCTCTACCACACAACAACATTTTGACCCTTTTTACAAGGTTTGAGATATTCACGGTTCAAGTCCCTTTAACGCCCATTTTACATTGTTTTTTTTTTTTTTACCTTGCCTGTTATATTTACATATTTCGTACTTATTTTCGTACATTAGACCCCGCCCCCCCCCCCCACTCAGTGTTATTTAGGGTACGCGTATGCTCGTTCCCTCTTTTTGAAAGCACCCCCTATCTGAGGACTGCCAATATTTCCGAACCCCCCTTTCGCGGGCTTTTCGCGGGCTTTTCCTGCCTTGGAGACCCCCCTACATACGGAAAAATGCTCAATGTACCCCCCTAAATTCGGAATAATTTCTCAGGAGTCCAAAGAGATGAGAGAAAAAAAAAGAAAAACACCCCCTTTTTAAAGAAATCTCCGGGTGAAAAGTCAAATACACCCCTTTTTTTACAATTCTCGGGCCGGACTTTGTCGCACGAAAAGTACCCCTTTACCGGACATTTTGGTAACACGCATGCGGTCATTTCGACCCCGGAGTGGGGGGTCGGGCATTAGACTTGATTTTGAAATCTTTAATTTGTTTAATTTGTTCTTGTGTGAAATCTACTCTTATATAATATACGCCCCTCAGGCAATGACGTCACCAGTGACGATGAGACAACGTCACAGGTTGGTCAAGTTTGTGTCGTTGAGATCGAGACCATGTTTTTGATCTCCCTGATCTGGACCTTCATCCGCAACCCCTTAGTATATGGCGTCTACCGGACCGGGCTCCATTTCGTCCAGAATATCGGGATTGGGGAAGGTGAGGGTGAGATGGACGTCAACGAGGAGAGAGCCGTGGTCGTCCATGGAGAGACAAGATATCGTACCCCAAAGGTTTGTCTACGATAAATTTTATAATCATAATAATAATAATGATAATAATAATGACGATTATTGATACTAATGATAATAATTAATATTGATAATAATATTAATAATAATACCATTAATAATAACAATAATAATAAAATTTACAATAACAACGATTATCAAATACAAGAGTATAGTCCAGGCCTTCTCAACTGGCGGCGCGCGCGCCACTCGTGGCGCTTGCGGTCAGTCAGAGTGGCGCGCGGCTGTTCCAAAAAAATAATTTAAAAAAAATAATAAAAACAAATAAAATTCAAGAAAGAAAAAATAAAAAAAGAATATTTGAAAATAAAAAAACTAAAAAGTTGAGCCCAAAATGTTAGCAAGCCATTTTGTTTGTTTTATTTTACTTCATTTTGACATTTTCCGAGTTTATTGCACCAAAATAACTACATATAAATTAACTTCCAGTGTAGATTTTAGCCAGGAATTGTATTAATTAATTCACATCAATATGAAATTATGATTGATGTTTTATGGAACAAAAAGGTGTTAAAATTGCGACATCTGGGCCTTAAAAAAGCCCTAAAATCCACTAGCTTCCGGGGGCTTCGCCCCTGGACCGCACCCGCTATCGGCTCGGTCGTTACGCTCCCTCGAAACACAGTCATCAAACATACAGGTTGGCACTTCAACCTCAATAAATATTTGTTTTGGCGCTTCTACGAAACTAGTTGAGAAGGCCTGGTATAGTCCTTTCCTAAAGCTACCATCTCATTCAGTCAATGAGTTTAAATTTACTTTCTCAACCAGGCCACCCAGAAAGATATCCTGACTTCACATTTAATATCTGGGCTTATATTCGCAACGCGTGCGACTGCGTCTTCCAGACCGGGCCCCAGTTCGTCCAGAATATCGGGATTGGGGAGGATGAGCTGGGTGAGATGGACGCCGTCCACGAGGAGTGCACCATTGTCGGTAGTGAGGACACAGGAGATCGCACTCCCCTTAGGTTGGTAGAAAGCAGTGGCGTAATGATTTGACAAAATAGTTGGGTGCAGAAAGAAAAACAATGAGTTATAATTTACAAAAAAAGTAAAGAAAAAAAAACGGAAAATTGTGTCATTTCAGCAACATTTGTAAATCATTGGTATCGAATTAGAAATAAACCACGTTTGATTTTTTTTTTTTTTTTTTTTTTTGGGGGGGGGGGGCAACTCAACCCCCCATCAGTACGCCAGTGCTAGTATGAATCAGAAGCAGGAAGAAAGAAAATTGAAGGGTGTATTTATCAGTGGTCGAATAAAGAAAGATGCGTTTTGTATCACAAAATAAAGCGAACAGTCAAAGGAACGAATAAAAACATCAATCAAAGAACGAACAATAACAACAACAAATTAAAAACTGACAACAAAATAATGTTTCCTTTAAATTAGGGCAGAACAAAATATAATATGACTTTTGTTATACAAATAATCAAATATGATACATGTATATAAATAATAGAATCATCGGGCCCATGAAGATTTATATTATCATACCTTCAGGGAGTCCATGATTTCACTTTTTTTTAATCAGGTTGCCTTGAGAGACAGTCAGGATCTACATCTTATCTCTGGGCCGTCATCAACAACATCTGCTCAAACGTCTCTCTGTTCATCTACGACACCATGAAGGAGGAGAAAGAGAAGGGAGAGGAGAAGGAGGAGAAGGAAGAGGAGGTGGGAGAAGAGGAGGAGGAGGAGGAAGAGGAGGAGGAGGAAGAGGAGAAGGAGGAGAAAGAGGAGGAGGAGGAGGAAGAGGAGGAAGAGGAGGAGGAGGAAGAGGAGGAGGAAGAGGAAGAGGAGGAGGAGGAGGAAGAGGAGGAAGAGGAGGAGGAGGAGGAGGAGGAGGAAGAGGAGGAGGAGGAGGAAAAAGAGGAGGAGGAGGAGAGGAGGAGGAGGAGGAAGAGGAGGAGGAGGAAGAGGAGGAGGAGAAGAGGAGGAGGAGGAGGAGGAGGAGGAGGGGGAGGAAGAGGAGGAGGAGGAGAAGAGGAGGAGGAGGAGGAAGAGGAGAAGGAGGAGGAGGAAGAGGAGGAGGAGGAGGAAAAAGAGGAGGAGGAGGAGAGGAGGAGGAAGAGGAAGGGGAGGAGGAGGAAGAGGAGGAAGAGGAAGAGGAGGAGGAGGAGGAGAGGAAGAGGAGGAAGAGGAGGAGGAGGAAGAGGAAGAGGAGGAAGAGGAGGAGGAGGAAGAGGAGGAGGAAGAGGAAGAGGGGGAAGAGGAGGAAGAGGCGGAAGAGGAGGAGGAGGAAGAGGAAGTGGAGGAAGAGGAGGAGGAGGAAGAGGAGGAGGAAGAGGAGGAGGAGGAAGAGGAGGAGGAGAAGAGGAGGAGGAGGAGGAGGAGGAGGAGGGGGAGGAAGAGGAGGAGGAGGAGAAGAGGAGGAGGAAGAGGAGAAGGAGGAGGAGGAGGAGGAGGAGGAGGAGGAGGAGTAGAAGAGATGGGCTTCGACAAGCATGGAGCAGTCACTGGGAAAACATGGACGAGGATGAATGAGATGGAGATACAACACTATCATCAAGAAGCTGTTTTGTTTCTCTGGTGAAAACAAAGATGTAAACCAGTCATCGGTGAGCATTACCCCCCCCCCCCCCCCCCTCCACTTTTATTGCACAGTATGATGGGTTTAAATAATTTCAGATGTTAATAGTTAATAAAGTGGTTGGCAATATCGACATTATCGTAGACTTTGACTTAACATGTTTTAAGTTCAAAACTTCCATAGGCTGGTCTTTGCAGATTGTTCTTTTAGTTGTCAACACATTATTGTTCTAAATATTGAATCATTCCAATAAAGAAATAAAGTGAAATATAATCAAAATTCATCTCAATGATAAAGGTCTACATAATTATTAGGCCTATATAATAATTGTCAGCCTCACAGCTGCAGCATTATGTGCATGGAGCACCGTCTTTGTAGCATGCCACACAGCTTAAAAGAACTACAAACATGATCACTGAAAACAACTTCTAGTGAATTACCCTACTCTGCATTTTCATGTCATTTAAACAGTACAGCAGCATAATCGAGCGGCCGTCATCACCAGCCGAGCCTCCTGCAAATCGGCTACATGACATGCACAGCAATGTGTAACATCCATGCCTCGAAAATAAGCATGAATGAACCTGGATGCATCTCAAGTTTATTCCTTGGTAATAAATGCGGTGATTGGGATCATAATGATGGTGGTCTGTGCATTGGCGGAATCTAGGGGAGGAAACCGTTTCCGCCCTATTTTCATAGTGAGTATTTTCTAGCTCCTTCCTTAAAAAGTCCTAAAATAATGCAAAACTTTGTTCGTCTTTGCTCTTAATAATGTGCATGTGACACTTTAACCTTCGTATAATCACTTGTTTTTCTTTTTCAATTGTTCTACCATTACAGGAAACTATTAAAGCAACATCAGCAACATAATGCATGTAGATCCAGCATAATCATCACTGCGTGCTTCTCATCTACCGTATTATCATGAGTACAGCCAACAGTTAGAATTGTGCCATTTCAGATTAAAAACAAAAATGGTTTAGCACAGCTTTGAATAAAAGTGCAGTTGGCAAGAACGTGCGGTGAACAGAAAACCGGCAACCCTGCATGCATGGTCGAAGATAACAGATCGTGTCCCATGAACATGATGAGAGCCATCTTTCATTTCAGCCTCTCACGCAGGAGTTGATGGAGTCAGTCTTCTTATCAGCGGTCCGCCTAAATGTATACTGGCATGGTTTTAAATATGAAGCCTAAACTAGGGATGACATCAGACAAACCTCGTCTGTACGTCTAACATTTTACTCAGAAATGATCTGCCTCCGAAAAATCTTGGGGGTAACCAGACTAGACAGAATAAGGAATACAACAATTCGGAAGACTCTATATATAGGACTGGATGAAAGTATTCTGGACAAAATAGCCACAAAACGGCTACGATTCTTTGGCCACGTTAACAGGATGAGACCATCACGATACCCAAAGATACTCCTAACTTCTGATATCCATGGTGATAGACCCCGGGGCAGACCAGCCAAGAAATGGATAGATTGTGTAAAGGCCGATTGTGCTACTAGATGTCTGGGATCCCTCACAGAAGCGACCAGAACGTCACAAGATAGGAAGATCTGGCTTGACGTCATGCCGACGTCATGAAGCAAAAGCCATCACACATCTCCCAGATGGTGCGGAAGGCTTAGGTCAAGGTAGGTCAAGATAAACAATAAGGAAACAAATCGCGAAGGAAACGAAGCCGAAGTGATGGAGAAGATGCAAGGACCCTAGCTTGCATCTCAAGTGTATTCCTTGGTAATAAACGCGATGATTGGGATCATAATGACGGTGGTCTGCTGCATTGGCAGAATCGAGGTGCGGAAACCTTATTTTCATAGTGGGTATTTTCTAGCTCTTTCCTTAAAAAGTCCGAGAATAATGTGAGCTAATCTTTAATGACGAACCTATTTTTGTATTTACCCTTGATAATATACCTGTGACATTTTAACCTTCGTATTATGATCATAAATTAGATAAAACGATTTAACTATTTGTATACATGTACAGTAAGTAATCACTTTTTCTTCTTTCTCAATTTGTTTACCATTACAGGAAACTAAGGCAACATCAGCAACATAATGTATGTAGACCCAGAATAAATAATTACCGCGTGCTACTCATCAACTACCTGACAGGATGACTGATCTGTCAACGGCCCAAAGGATGCACAAGTCAACTGGCTTACCCAGGTTCAAGAAATAGCTTGATATAATACGAACTAAGAAGATGCATATGGGTGGATATGAGTACAACCAACGAATAAAATTGTGCCATTACACATTTAGCAACAAATGGTTTAGAACAGCTTTGGATAAATGCAGTTGCCAGAAATTGCAGTTAACAGAAAACCGGCATACATGGTCGAAGTTAGATCGTGTCCCATGAACGAACATGTTGAGAGCCATCTTTCATTTCAGCCTCTCACGGAGGAGTTGATAGAGTTTTCTTATCAGCGGTCCGCCCAAATGTATACTGACATGGTTTTAAAAATGAAGCCTAAACTAAAAACGACATGAGCCAAACCTCGTCTGTATAACGTTTTACTCAGAAAGATGAACAATAAGGAAACAAAACCCGTGGAAACGAAACCAGAGTGATGGAGGAGAAACTTGCAACAAAATCAAGGAGTTTCCCTAACTTCTTGACAAAATCAACTAATCTTTCATCATGATGCAAAGACCCTAGCTTGAAATTTGCAGATAGTTTTAAGCGACAGAAATAAAGCACAAGGCAACCTGCAGAGTCCTGATACAAAGTATGAATGGCCCAAACTGTTGGTCATGTCTCATGGAAGAAAGATATTTTAGATATTTTAGATATTTTAGATACAATCAAAACATAGATTCGAAATTTAGAATGACTTACATTATAAATAAAGGGGAAAACAACTTGTCAACAATAATTATGACGAACCAAAAACTGTTATGACTTTGTACGAGATTGAGCCGATGAACGACATAACCGAATCCGTACCAATTTCAAAGAAAAGTCAGAAAAATATCAAAATCCTAGGAAAATTATTGTGATTATAAACTTAAGACAAAAGCAATAAATTATGAAATACTCCAAAACATTATGTTTGATGTCGTTGTGTTTGTTTGTCTATTTTTTCTTCAACACTCAGTGCAGTTAAACGAGTGACGAAAATTGTTATTGTAATAAGAAGTCATTTATTTACTATACGATTGAATTTTATTCCTCAAAGAAAATAGATAGCTATATAGAATGATAAATAGATAAGATAGATACTTGTAGATATATAGTTGGGTAATTATGGTAGATATGGAGAGACATGAAAGAGTGAGAGAGATAGAGAGAGAGAGACAGAGAGAGAGAGACAGAGAGAGAGACAAAGAGAGAGAGAGAGAGAGAAAGAGATAGAGAGGGGGGGGGTGCATAAGATTAGGATAATTACAATTATAGTAACGCTAAGATGAAATTTAGATCGTGACTACACAGCACATAGCATAGAGATGCAGCTAACTTGAAGAAGAAAAAAAAAATCATGTTGACCATGAGAGCCATTTACTCCTTTGGAATCTCGCTATACGAATCCGAATCCTCCCCCCCCCCCCTTTGATGTACACGCCCATTTTTTTCTTCTTACGTTTTTGCTTCAAGTTCGAGGTGAATTAAAAACTAGTTCAATTGTTCCTAGCTATCCTATCATCAGATTGATGTTATTTTCAATTTCAAATCTCTGGTTATTTTTCAGATTAAGCAAAATAAACAACCAACACATCAAACAAGAGATTTCTGTATAATAATTATCTTTTCTCTCGATGTGAAACCTATAAATATACATGACAGAACTTGAAACATCTGCTGCCCTCTAGTGGCTAAGGTTGATCAGCTGTTGAATTACCGTAAATTTATTTTCTTGCTAATGATGGTTGGAATTACGAGATAATTAGTGAATTTGACGACAATTGGTCATCATGAATCGAGCAGTCAGTGTTTCCAACATGGAGAAGCTCGCCAGGTCCTTTGAGGCCTTGAAAAATCACCAGCAGAGCTCGACATCGGCTGATGATACGAGCACCAAAGATGCGAAGTGAGTATCCATTTCACTCCCATTTCATTCAATGGGGATTTGTAGGGCAGCCAAAACTCAGCAGCTCACAGTCACTCACAGTGAAGCCTGCACTGAATGTGTATGAATCAATGTGGGTTGTGCGTTCAAGTAGGCGTGACGGTGAATGGTGTACTACTAATAGATCTAGAACTAGGCCTACATGTAGTATGTTGTTTTTTAGTTTTATTGGCGTGTATCGGCGCTTGTTCAGTAAGGTATCCAAAATTTGGCAATCCTATACTTTAGTGTTTTATTATTTTGGGTTTCTAACTTCAGTTAACAGCTCTAGATCTAGACCTCTATGTGCATATCATAGGGTTAGGGTTAGGGTTAGGGTAGGGTTAGGGTTAGGTTTAGGTTTAGGGTTAGGGTTAGGGTTAGGGTTAGGGTTAAACTGAAGTTAGAAACCCAAAATAATAAAACGCACTAAAGTATAGGATTGCCAAATTTTGGATACCTTACTGAACAAGCGCCCATTTATTAATATTAACGCCGAATTCAAGTTGCATTAAACAAAATTAAATGGAAGCAGAAGAAAGTAGGAAAAAAAAATCTACGCTGTTCAATTTTTCACATGAAACCATTGGCATTGACCGTTTTGTGTGTGTCTTCTGTTCTGGCCAGCCCGGTTCGGTACATTGAACAGACTTCTCGGCTTGCATGTTCATGCGCAGCCTAGGCCCCTCCATTACCGGCCAGGACTATGCGATGTCTGTCGGTGGGACTGAAAAGAAAGAAAAAAAACAACAACAAAACAAAATCTATCTATCTAACAAAGTTTATCTTCAAGGACATCCCATTGAAACATGTCTAATATATAATGAACACATATTTCTATGCCCTATGGGATGACCACAAACTTAGAGTCAGACTGATGATGATTTCAAGAAATTGACGCAGTCTGGGCTGGGGCTCTCTCCCAAATGAGAGATGGTCTTGAAGACTCGGAGCTCTTATTGGAGTCTAGTTTGCTTACAATTATGAGAATAAAAGAAAGAACACCATTATTGCATTAACAAGGCATTTTCTAGCAGCAATTTTACCTCACTGAGTTTAGAAGCCAGTTTGTTATGCATGTAGATTTTAACAAAAGTAGATGGTAAATTTGTCAAAGTATGCAGTCAAAATTGAAACAAAGAAAATTGGTATCCTAAAAAGGAGAATGTCTCCCAATTTGAATACCAACAAATCTTATGTCTCTTATGACCTACAACATCGTGTATTAAAGTAAAGTAAGTAAGTAAACCCCCAAACTATTAATCTGGACCGCTGTGAAGAAAGCTAATGTTGAGCCCCATATGAGAGCCCTCATTGGGATTCAAGTCAATATTTAAGATTTTTGTTGGCGTTGGTTTTGTTTATGATTTCAAATCTCTTGCATCTTGTGTTTTCTTATTTCTAGGAAAAAAGATGTAACGCTAACCAAGAAGGATTATATTGCTAACCTGACCGTGATTGCAGAAGGGATTTCTACTGCAAATTTCAGGTATGAATTCTCATTGCTATTATAGATAATGTAGGTGTTTGTTTTTAAGCACAAATCATCTTCTGAGCTACAGGATATAAACTTGTACTGGCTGATCTATGTTTAAGGTCTACTTGACACAACCCATACCTGATATATGTTTCCTTGTCTCACATTTTGGTGCATGTGTTAACATCATCAGGCCTTAAATTTCAATATTTTTAGGGCGAGGCCACTTTTCTGAAGGGCTCATTTCTATATTACAGCACAAATAGGAAGAATTGGAAAGGGCACATCAAATCTCCAAGGCCAATGAGAGGGGCATTAAGGCCAATAAAAAAGGCATCCACGGCCTTGGTGGCCTTGGATTAATTTAAGCCTTGCATCATGGCTTTCACAACATTTTAAGATGGTATTTGTAATCTAGACTTTTTGCTCTGATTTTAGGAGATGTTTTTGCACACATGTTCCTAGTTTACTATGAGATAAATTCTTATTTTGTCTTTCTCTATATATCTGATCATATCTATGATACTACTATTATGTTAGATCTATAACCCATACATTTCAGTGATAGACAAGGAGATATTGCTGGAATTTATATGATTTAGTCCTTGGTAGCTGTCTGTTTAGAAATGTGTTTACTTGAAGTTTAATCGATTTGTAAATACTTTTGTCGTAGATCACTTGGAGAATTTCCCAAGTTTCTTGGGATCGCCATGGAGATATTTTTGACGTCCTGCAACGATAGCGAGTCAGATATCAGACTGAAAGCAGATGAGTGTCTCAACAAGGTCATAAAGGTAATGTTTTATTATACAAATATGGATTGCTTTGAAGGGCATGGTTAAAACTATTGCTCATGGTGATCTCGAAACTGTACTATGCCCTGATATGAAGTGGAGGGACATACATTGTAGTGCTGTCTTGAGATTACTGAGGAGCTATAGTTTTAACTAAGCAGTTAATGTTTGTTTTATTTACCGCTTCCACAGAATCAATAGTCAAAAGAGATATATCCCCCAAATATGCCTTTCAAAATGCATGTTCTTTGTAGAGCCTAGGGAAATTTACCAGTCTAAAGAGCATCTCACTGTGCTGTCCATTGTTACCTTCACATGTGCCGATTGTATCCTTTGCATTGTGCGCCCAAGTAGAAAAATGCCCGATCAAATATTTTTCACTGTACTGCCCAGCAGTCAGTAGCCAATTTCATGCCTGCAGCTTCACCAATCAGAGGCATAGAATCTTCATATGAGGTAAATGAATCAATATGTATATCATGTTTGATAACCGAGAGCCTTTTGATTATTTATTGAAATAATAATCAAACGTTTATTAATGTTTCATTAATAGCCGGGTATCTTATTTGAAATATATTTTTCAAAGTTTTTTTTTATAAGAATTATTCTACTAGCATGCAGGATATGATAAAGAACAATGAAATGATTTGTTTTTGATTCAGGAGTTTGTTTTCATGATCCCAAATGATATAACCAAAGAACTCACTTTACAAAGTCTGTGATTTTGTCATGTACAATATATTTTTATGTATTTTTTACTTTTTTATATTTTTAGGCTTGCATGGAAAGCAGTTTAGGTCGGCTGCAGTTAGAGCTGTACAAAGAAATTAAGAAGGTATGTTATGATCAGATTTGAAGTTCTCAGAAAATTTATAGATGTATGAAATATTCCAGAGATTGAAAACACTTAAATACTGATTAATAATCACTTTATGTGTTACTAAAAAAAAGAAATTATCTTTGAAGTACATATAGCATCTGGTTTAACTCCAGGAAATTTTGTCTGAATAGACCGGTTGGCTAAAATATTCAAATTTATGGAAGTTTCTTTCCTGTGGACCTAGTGACGAGTTATTCCATTAACCTGTTATTATTGAATGAACTACAATACTCCGCATGCAGCCTGCATATATTACTCATTGCTATTTCAGGTAAGCCTCAGGCAAGTTTTTAATTTTGAATATGTTTAGTAAACCGGCCATTTTATAAGATGGAGAGAAAGAAAGAAAGAAAAACACTACCACCACCGCCGCCACCACCACCGCCACCACCACCAACAACACAACAAACTGTCATAGAATGCAGATCATACAATCAAGATAACAGAAAGGAATTCAGGCCTACTGAATTCAGATTTGTACTTTTTCAGACATGCCTCTTTGTGTGTTGATGAAGTATGCTCCATGTAGGTGTGTTTAAAGTTGATACTCTAAGCAAATAAATGTCCCTTAATTTGTTACCTACGGCAAGTATATGTTATTTTTAAGTTTTTCAATTACTTAGTATATCACAAAAAAATTCTGTCTACTCGAAATCCTCAATTGAAATGTGTAAAATATCGGCCTCTCTTTGCATAGAAAATCAGTCACGACGCTGGTCTACTATTTATGACCTCACGTCCGGGAGAGAGTATATTCACGTACCCGGATGTTCCATAGCAAACATGTGCAGAGTGATACGATTTTCTGCATATTTTTGTTTCAAAGGCTGAAAAGTCTAATAAATCATAATTCTATGTACAATTCTTTACCTTCCCCTAGTACTTCATAGTATTAATATCAATTCCCCTTTTAAAAATTATGACATAATACATGCCAACGATGTGCTATTAGTCGATATTTTCACCATGTAATTTTTGTTTTGGTGTTCAAATCGGCCCAGGCACGGAGTGAACAGTAGCTGTCTACCCATGCACAGTTCATTACCATACACTACAGCGATCTCCCGATGGTTTCTTCCTTTTTCCCCATGTCTTTCGCCTTCCTTGGCCCTGAACATCCTTCATCTACAAATTCTGACACCGGTTGTCAGGAGCAAGTCTTTGTTAGTTGTTTTTCTTAGCTGGCAACGTCGCTTTCATTATCTTGCAATTGCCGATAAACATATAACTAGCGCACGTACGTTCCATCACAAGCAAGCAGCGCCTAGATCGAGCAGCGGCTTGGTCTTACCTCCCGATTCTGCTCGCTCCACGAACGTTCATGCAAGAGCTGCATCACTCGCCAAAATATTATAGAGGAAGCGCGCTTGCATGATCTCGTTCAAGTTTGATATTTTACAACATAAACTGTTTAACTGGTACTGTATCCTTTTTTGAGGCAGTCACACATATCTATGGTAAGTACTATCATAGTTCTAGACCTATTCGTTTTACAAAACTGCTCATGTTCATCTGATGACAATATAATGCATCCGCCTATTCATAAGTGCACGATTTAACTTTAATTCCTCGGCAGTAAACTCGTCTTAAATCTCTACCAAATAGGTGAATATGAGGATATAAAAAGAAATCAGCGACTGGAAAATGTTGCTTCGTTATTTTTCATTCAAATGAAAACAGAAAATCCATCAAATATACTCCTTAACAACAACAAATCTAAGCTCTGACAGGATAGCATTTACGTAGGGATATCACTGCCATTCACTCTCACTGAGCCCATGACTCCCGTTCGTGACGTCACGGATAGAGGCCCGACTCTACGTGCACTTCCGGGTTTCAGACTTAGATATTTTGGTAGAGTTTACTCGAATAAATTCATTATTCTAAACTTGTTTTGTCGGGTGGACACCATTTGGTGTTATTATGGGGGTTAAAAGCTTTCTATTTATGTAATTATCTCAGTATTTGGGATTGTCTTAGAGTATCAACTTTAAAGACCATATCCGAACTGAAAAATGAAATGGATGAATTATATATCAACGGATAGCTTATAAGCCATAGATTACAATAATATCAATTATATGCCATTTTCATCGAATCTTTAATGTAAAAATCTGTTGATATATCCTCACATCCAGAATGGACCTTCTCGAAGTCTTCGTGCAGCCCTATGGAGGTTTGCAGAGATGGCCCACCTGATCCGCCCTCAGAAATGCAGACCTTACGTCATCAATCTCCTACCAAGTATAGCCAGGATATCCAGGAGACCAGAAGACATTGTTCAGGTAAGGGTGGGATGTCAAAGCCCCATTGCATAAAACTTAGCACTGATGGTCTCTTTGCAATTAATGGTAATTTCCATGGAAACCTTGATTTGATTGGCTTTTGAGTGATGTTGCTATGGTATTTCATATTATACAACTCACTCCCAGATCCTAATCAAATGATTGGTCATGCGCGGTCACGTGCGATTCATTTACTGAGCCTATTGCACTCGTTTTCATGAAAAGGAGTGCAATATTTTCCAGTACTATTGAACTCGTTTCAGAGCGCAGTAGTGCGCGTAGAGGTTAGAGCGCCTAATACTGCGTGAGCATGAGCCTATTCTTGCGCAGCACTATGCGAGGTAATTAGTGCGCTTGCTATATCTATAGCTATGTGTGCGCACTAAATTAAGCCTTATTAAACTTGAGATTTATTTGTCAGCCATATACTGTCACGAAACAATCTTTTTTTTTTTTTTTTTTTCCAAATTTTTATTGATTTTCGAATTTTGTTTGTAACATTACAAAAACAACAATCATACAAGAATTAAATAATTCTCGCTACCCCAAATAGCGATTCTGCCGAGATCCGGGGAAAATCCTGAAATCCGCATTGCATTATGGGATAGCTTTTCGACATTACAGCTTCCTGTGCAGGCGTTCGTGATCACAACCCTCTCTTTCACGGTAGAGTTTAACGGCCTTTTGTGCTAAAGTCACTAATTCTGCCCGAAGCTTTCCATTGCATATTATAATCTGTACCAATTACACTGATTGGCATCGATTTTAGCGTGCGTGAAAACTCTGCACAGCGAACACAGGCGCTAGCGCCAGCGGGATGGGACTCTATACCGGAAGTTGTAGTGACGACCCGAGAGAGTGAAAATTACCTCGTCTCGCGAATTTCGAGATTTTCGTACCTATTTAGGGTAGCGAGAATTGTATAACATTAAAAGAACAATAATCAAATACGAATCACTATAACAATTACCAAAAAAAAAAAACTAACAACAATCAAACAAACAAACAAACAGACCTGATGTAAAAACTAAAAAATCAGTCTCGGGTGGTTTGAACTGTATCATTATCAAAATATAATTATGGATAATTAAAATAAATTCTCAATAGGGGACCATTTTCTATAGTGCATGTTTTCTTTGTGCTTTTGTTTAGCAATTACCAATTCTATATGTCTGATTTTGCAAATAAACGTTTCAAAACCTATGAAACTTACTACTAAATTCCTGCATTTCTGAATATAAATGTATCTCTTCAATAAGATAATTAAGTGATTAAATAATATTTTATGTGGTCCCTTCCAATCCTTTATGAATCCAAACATCATTCTTTTCCTAGATAGATCCTCATATCTGATAGATAGCTTTAGACCAATTTTATCAACAAAAGCTCGTCTTAAATCTTCAGCAACCTTACACTCATAAAAAAGGTGTAAAGGAGTTTCAACAGAGGTCTCGCACATTGTGCAAAGTTGTGTCTGAACTTGCTTCATTTTAAATAGTCTCTCATTGGTGTATAAAATATTATGCAAAATCTTAAACTGGAAAACTCTCATCTTAACTTCTATTGTGCATTTAAATGGGAGTAGATACATTTGTGGCCATTCCTCCTTTTCTATCCCATATTTAGTGGAAAATAGGGGTTCACAGACAGGTCTACATGTCAATTTACTAACTAAATCAACATAAATATTTCTAGTTTTTAGTTTTTGAATTTCTACTGTCAAAAGGTCAGACTGATCATGTTCATAATCTATTTTCTCCAAGAACATTGGTATCAATAATTGATTAAATGAACTTCCCCATTTCTTCCTGACTAGCGATACTATTGCCAAATATATCATGTAGTATTTACCTGGTACTCCTCTTGCTTTCCAATGATTAAATTGCACAATGTTTCCATGTAGATCAAAAAGTTGATATACATAACATAGACCAGCCTCATGAAAGGCCTTACAGTAAACTGATTTATTATCAATAAGAATATATTGATTGTTCCAAACAATTTGACTAAGTACACTTGCTTGGGCTCCTTGATCATCAACCAATTGATTATACTCCTTTGTCTTGGACCATGCTAACAACAAGTTATGATAAAATATGGGAATTCCAAGAGAATTCAACTGGCTCATAGAATAATTACTCATAAAAATCAATTTTCCACCAAATCGTTTACTATAGTGGTCAAAAAACAACTTCCAACGATGATCTGATTCTGTATAATATCTCTGAATCTACTTAACCAGCTGTGTCTCTATCATGCATTTTAGTTTCGGGAATTTAAGACCACCTTCAGTATAATCTGCAATCATTGTTGCCCGTGATATCTTATCTGGACCTTTCCATATAAACTGAAACATCAACTTTTCAACCTCCTTAACAAAATCATCTGGTATTTCAATATTGGAAACTATATACATAATCTTAGACATAACAAATGTTTTCAACAGTTGAATTTTTCCTATTAAAGTTAACCCCCGATTCTTCCATCTTAAAAAAGTACATTTTATTTCATCCAGTCTCTTATCAAAGTTCAGTTTCCTGACTACTTCCTGATCATATGAGAAATGAATGCCTAAAATTCTTATGCTTTTGTCTGCCCAATGTATATCATTTGTTTTTTCTCCATTGTGCCTATCTTTCCCAACCCATATACCTTCCGTTTTTGTTTTATTCAAATAAAGACCTGATATGATTGAGAATTCTTCAAAAACTTTGAAAACCATCTTCATTGATTGTATATTCCTACAAAAGCAAGTTATGTCATCAGCATATGCTGTATACTTTATTTGTTTTCCACTAAATTCAAAAGCCTGAATATTATCATTATTATTAAGTCTTGTAAGAACAACTTCCAAGCTCAGTATAAACAGTAAAGGAGCCAGAGGATCACCTTGTCTGACTTCTCTAGACACTGGAAAATATCCAGTGGTAAATCCATTCACCAATACACAACTACTTATATTAGTGTGCAATGTTCTAACCCATTGTATGAAAGATGGTCCAAAATTGAACGCTTCTAAACAATTTAGCATGTACCTGTGGACACGAAACAATCTTGAATGAATTCTTTTTACATCAAATAACAAGGATCTAGGAGTTCCGTTGTATAAAACAAATGATGCATGTTTTCATTCGTTCATTATACGAGCTATCCGCCCTTGTTGATGCTGTGTGTATCTATCGCACTCAGCCTAAAGGCTTCGTGCCATAGATACACACAGCCTCAACTCGATTGCGGATATATAGTATAATGAACTCATGCGCATGCATCATTTGTATATTGATGGCAAAGTTCTCATTAGTGGTAAGTTTCAGATCTTAAAAGAAAAAGAAAAAATGCTTTCACACCTCAAGACTCATGAATGTGTATATTTTGAGCTTTCATGACAATTTTGCAAAAACCTTCAGGATAAAAATTGTTTCTTCTGTTTTCATTTGCTGTTACAGTAAGTAATTAAAACCATTCTCATGAACTTTTTTTGGCATTTGGTAGAGAGAGCAAGTTTCTTATGTTCTGAAATGCTTTTGTTGTAACAGTGGTTATCTTTACACGGTACAATAACATTATGAATATCTTTTTCTTATGTACAGGAAGCCTTGATGAATTTCCTCATCAAAACACTTCCAGTTCTAGGCACCTTCCTTACAGACACAGAAGTCAAGGTGATTATTTATTTCTTTTCTTATTGAATTTCATTAGATTTTTGTCCATCTTCACACAGGTAGGTCGTTCTGTAGAATACATTCCTTCTCCTAATATCAAAACATGCAAGTTTGAAACAACAAATTAGAATTGGGACCTCTTTTGTCGATGTGGATAAAATGATAGTCATTCAGATTGGATTTAATTACCAGATTGTATTACAAGGCCAACATTGACTATGTAATGTTGTTGCTTATGAGGATAACGGATAGACTATGTTTATATGAATTGAACATTAATATAATGATGTGGCTTCCCAGCCTATGCAGCCTCATTCTGTTATCTGTGCATCAAAATCCTAAGTGTCTTTTGATCATTTTTTTCCCAGAATTTTATGAAGAAAAAAATCTCTGAGCCATACAACTGCAATAGTCCTACGGGATATATCACATTCTGAGAGTTTATGATCAATGTCTTTTGAAATTATCTTACAGAATCTGATGAAGGTGTTATTCCCAAACCTGAAGCACACCTCGGCCACCACAAGGAGAACAGCAGCTAGGTGTATTGTCTTGATTTGTCAATACGGTCGCAAGCCTGCCCTCTACTTCTCTTGGCTTGTACAGGCTCTTCTCAGTGAGTTTGATAGCGATCATAGAGATAGACCATGCCTCAATATGATATCTTAACTGATTTTTTTCTTATTTTCACAAGCGACATAATCTTTGATATATGCATAGATCTTTTAAAGAGACCAGTGCACTCATGCCTTTGATATTTTCCAATTAGTTTTATATGTATATATCCTTAATCTTTGTGTGCGCAATTTTCATGTGGTTATGATTGAGGACCTTGCTTGTCTTACTTATTTCATTTTACTTGGGAATGCCTGACATACATGTAGCAACTATTTATGTTCTTTGAAAATATAGGTTAGCATCGTTGACATTGTAGTCTTTAAATAAAGGCTGATGATACATTTTGTTATCCGAAAATATATAGCAATTAAGCAAAACGTTAGGTGTGAAAATGTAGTCTGAAAGTTGGATAAAGTGAAGGACTGTCACATTCATTTGGAAACATCCATCGCTACGATATGCACCCGTTTTCAACAAAATGCTTCATTAAGTGGTTCACTTTCTATACATTCTATTGCTTTTTCATAGTGTTTGTAATACCTGTGAAGGAGAGCTTCCCTGTTCAGATTCACCTTGGTGTCTTGCTCTGCTTGCGTTACACCGTCCCTCATCTGGTCATGCAGAGGGCAAAGGAACAGGGGTTAAAGGGCAGCTTTGGGGTCACCAAGAAGGAAGAAGAGACTGGGGTCAAAGATGAACAACTTGTAAAGGTATGTTTGCTTCACCAGTGTCAGAGTTATGTTTGTTTGTATGATACCTTGTATTGTTGGGAAGTTAAAGTGAAATTGAGTTAGAAAAATCAAATGCTTCTCATTGTCATGTTATTTATAATGAGAATATCAGGGTTTAGTCTATTCAGTCATAAGCGTGCTTAGAAACGCCTGTATTAAGCGCCCTTTAAATGTAATTATTATTACTATTATAATTTATTTCCTCAAAGGCTTTTAAATAGTTTGTTCCAGTCATTTAACATTATTTTCATATGCATTTTTTTTACACAGATCTTTGAGTACTTGATCCATTGCACCAGGCATGCTGACCACAACGTCCTGACCGCAACGCTCGACGCCCTTCAGCAACTCTTGAAGGACCCTCCCAAACCCTTACTTGACATCCTGATGTCCAAGGAGGGGATTGCCAAGGTCAGCATCTATGAAGACAAGGAGAAAGGGTCACCGAAGGATGGGGAAGGGCCTGCTGGATCAACCACAGGTAGGAATAATACAGACTGGAAAGTCTGGGCCCAGTTTCACAAAACTTGTCATCAGTGACAAATGACAGTTTTTGTTATAAGTTAGTGAAACCCTTGCTTTTGTTTGGTTATCAGCAGATTTGTCACTGATTTTTGCCATTTTTCATGGAGAATAGGCTTTGTGAAACGGGTCCCAGAACTGCTGTTCAGAAGAAAAGTTCTTCAGTGCTTACTAGATCTCAACACCTACAGTTCCACACTAACTCTTTTGAAGGGGGTTCTTTCAATTTTCATTTGCTTTCAGTCACCCAAAAGTCCCATGTTCTCTTCTTGTTCTTCTGTATAGTGGTGAACTTAAGTTGATCCAGAATCCGTAGATGCATTTATCCACAAGACCATGACTCGTCGACAAATTATTTGCTGCTGAGGTTCAAAAGAACTCTATGATTGAGTTTCATTAATTACATAAAGCCCATCTGCACTAGTTTGGCCAGGAGGGTTTAGATCTCCCTGCAAGGTCACTGACAAGAAGTTATCTCATCAAATCAGCTCTCAATTAACATAATTAAAAGGGGATCATGGGGGACAAATGATCACCGCTTAGGCATTGTTTGCTATATGGACGGCGCAAGTAGCTATAAGTACTGAAGTGGGGCTTTAAGGATGGGTACATATTTAGACAGATGAAACTTGGGATATCTTGAATATATCGGTTTTCATCCCACAGAAGGTGAGGAAGGTAGTACCTTCACGACCGACTCAGGGCTCGATGAAGACCAGTACTCTACATCAGCACCATCAGAGACCTCATCTTCCGGTCTTGCGACCACACCCACCTCCGCCCGGTACTCGACCACCAGTCTAGAGTCTATCCCCTCCTCTCTCTACACCGACGCCCAATCAGGGCGCACCTCCCGCGACCTCTCTGCGTTCGGTGACCAGAGCAATGCCAGTCTTGCCGACCTTGAGACCGAGGGGTCAGAGCTCGTCATGGATGATGGAACGTCTGATTACTCCAACATGGCGATCGGTGGTGTGGAGGATAATGGAGGAGACGTTGGAAGGGTGGGGTCGGAGGTCGTGATGGAGAATGGTGGAGAGGAGGTAGAGCAAGGGATTGAGGCAGACGATTACACTGCTACAACGCCCTCTAGTGACGAAGTCTTGGACAGTCCAGGAGATACAGATGATATCAGTCCTACACGGGACAGGACTGCCACCATTGATGAAGGCTCACCTGATGTAGAAGTAACATTTAGACCTGGAGATATTGGTGAGTAGGAACGTTTGATGATAATCAGGGTATAAACAATTAAACATTTGGTCGGCAAAGTTAAATTCGCTTTTCACTAACTTCAAAATATGATATTTGTCATTGTAATTATTATGACCTGCTTCCCTCCTGGTGAGTATGTCCTTTGACAAAGACATATTATCTATAGCTGTCTCTCTTTACCCAGGTGTTAGATTGGTACCTGGCAGGATGTATTCCTTGAAATAAATTCTGTGCTGATACTTGTTGCTGGAGCTAAAGTGAGGGTAAAAATATCTAAACTCCTTTGTACGCTCGTTGGGATGTAATTGTAAATTGTTATTGACCACCTGACTACAATGACCACATTTTCCCTTTAAAACGGTTTCTCATTGAAACATGTACTAAAGGAACCTGTACATAAAAACCACCTGCCTATAAAGACCACTTTTCTTGTCCCCTTTGGGTGGTCTTTAAAGATAGGTTTTACTGTATCATGTGATAGGCGCTGTACAGATACAATTTAACTTATTGCCTACTGGAACCCGGTAGCTTCTGTTAGAAAGCCTATGAGAATAAGATAATTCAGTAGTCAATGGGATAATAATATCAATGGGATATTATTCTTCTTCTTCAATACAGGATGCTACACTGATGAGGACTTGCCCCTGCGTCATCTGCTACGTCTACTGTCCAGCTCTTTCCTGCTGACCGGTTACCAGGGGTCACTCATCCCTGACCGCAAGGCTAGGGTCAGCGTGAAGGTACTGGCCATGGGCTGTGCAGGTCATATCATTGGCATGTACCCCAGGCTTTTCTTTGACCGTCTCTTCAAAGGAACAGAAGGAGGAGCCAAAGTAGAAGGTTAGTATCACCTAGTTAGATGGAATGATGTTGGTCTGTGGTTGTTGCTTCTACTTTGCTTTGACAGACCAGTGATGACATTGTAATGATAAAAATAATAAATAGATTCTTGTATAGCGCATTATATTTGTAATTTTACGGAAGAAGGATCCATTTTGGAATGAACGCCACCCAAGCAGTAATGATACATTTGTTTAGTATTTGTGTATAAATATCAAAGTTACTTAAAATTACTTATTATGTAAGTGATATTTCTAATGCAATCATACAGAAATAAATGAATAAATGAAAAAAAGAAAGAAAAAAATGAATGAATTAATGAAGAAGATGAATGAAGACAAACAAAAATCAATAAATTAATAAATGATTAAACAAATTATGACTAAACAAATGAATGAATCAATAAATGAATAAATTAATTATTTCAATTGACAGATGAGCAATACATCCGTGACCTTCTTCTGTATGTGGGTCACTCTGACCCCCAGCTGAGAGGGCAAACCTTATTGCTGATTGGTCAAATGCTGAAGGCTTCTCTGATTGAATCCAATTACCTGTACACTGATTGGTGCTGGCGGATATGTGAAGAAAGTAATACAGGTAGGTACCTCTACTGTACTTTAGAGTACTCTGGCATTTAACAAAATATTTTTCCCTAATAACACCCTTGGATCTTGGAGTGAATCCCTTCCAGCAGCTCCTCGACGTTGTCCCAGTAGATCTTAGCAATTATTTTACTTATGCTAGGTCTGTTGTGATAATTCCACTTCTGTTCTCAAAATTTGTGTATTGTCATCTTCATGGATAGGAACTTTACCATTATTGCAGAATTACAACTGCTAGCATGATGTGTAGTTTCATCAATTGTAAGTCTCACATTGAAGTGGTAATAATAATGATAATGAGACTGTATGTTGTCAGGTAGATCCAGATGTCTATTCTTATGTACAGCCAATCAAATAACATGATTTTTAAAGCTTATTACAGTCAATGTAACAGGTGATTGATAACAAATTTGATGAAACAGTGCCCTGATCTGTCAATCAGTAATATCCAAATAAGTGCCATCTCAGCAATTTAATGTCAAGCCTTACCAATTATCAGTAAGTATTGAAGCAGTATCTTGGCTCTGTCTTATGAAGAGTTTAATATAACCAATCAATCACATACCCTCTACATTTTTGAAAAAGTTACTGTAAACTATGTATCCGTCTTATGTTAAGAGATGTGATTGTTATTAACCTTAAGTTAAAGCTAACCCTGAGCTCTGGTATGAGAATTATATGTCAAAGAACATGACTATAATTGTTTATCCTGCAGTAGATTGATTGTTTGAACCAGTGAAATAAAAACAATGTCACAAAAACTTGCTGGAAATCATCTTCAATAAAACTACAACTCTCATTTGAACATGGTGTCCGGCCTACTTACCTTGATTTCCTTATCTTTCTATGCTCATTACTCAGCCCCTATACATTTTCTACCAAAGTCGTTTGGCATATGGCATTTATTCGTAATCTTGAACATTTAGTGTAAGTTTTGTTGGATTCTGTGAGAAGTTTATTTTCTATCATTACCAGAACTCGTGTTTATCTATAAGTTGCTGTCAATTTGGATCACTTGCAAGTGATTAATGTAAGTTTGATGTATGTTTGTTCTGTGCAGATCCAGTAAGCATTGAGTATCTGGTGTCCCTGCTCTCTTCATCGGTCTCTGATGATTCCTCTGTCACTGCAAGAAGTATATGTCAATCTTCCAAGGTATGTCTAAAGCAGGTCATCATCATCATTGTCATCATCGCCATCATCATCATCATCATCATAACCACCACCATCATCATCATCATCATAACCACCATCATCATCATCATCATAACCACCATCATAACCATCATTATCATCATCATCGCCACCAGCACCATCATTGTCATCATGATAACCACCATTATATCATCATCATCATCATCATCGCCACCAATATTTTTTTCATTTCTTGTCCATTTTCCCTGCACTATGGGTCTGGTGTTTCCTTGAAGGTCCTGTTTCACTTGTAGCATCTACATTTACAGGTTTATCAAATATCGACTACCGTAAATCTCAGTGTATAAGGCACTGTTATTGTTGTTGTTGTTTTGTTGCCGAAAACCCACGCGGGGAAGGACCTTCATTTTACATCGAGGTGCAGTTGAAGTTGTGAACTTGTCACAAATAATAGTAACAATGTGGTTGTAGAAGAATGTGCAAGATCATTAATGTAAATTAAAAACGGGTCCAGACTCTAAGGCTTCATGATACCAAGTGTCCCACACCAGCCTCATCACATCACCTAGCAGAAGCACTGTGTTCTATGCCAAACATCAATTGTCATGCATGATGAATAGCATCCTCTAAATTTCTGACAATGGAGTACCTAGGATAGAACCTTGTGGTACACCATTTGTTATAGAAAACAAATTGAGGAATTATTATTATAAACTACATATTGAGATCTATCAGGAAGATTACTTTCAAACCAAGATGACAGACAAATTTGAGTGTTGTTGTAGTTTCCGAGTGTTGAGTCAACACACTGATTACTGAGCTGGGAGACATTGCCAGGCATAGCGTCATAAATCGAAACTAAAAAAACTAAAAAAAAAAAAAAAAAAATCTGTACACTGACTTTCAAATTTTTTCGGCGGCAAAAAAGTGCGCCTTATACACAGAGATTTACGATACATTGAACTATTAGTCAATTTCACCAGATTCTATACATATTTTTTGTAAATATATGTACTATTGCTTATACTCACAGTCTTTTAAACGTGCTTTGTGTCTTTATACAGCTGTGCCTTCAAGAGCTATGCAGAAGTTGTCATGGCAATTTAGGCCTGACGTTGACCTATGACCTTTTGAAACTGACCAGTACCACGTATTGGTTGGTTCAAGTGGAGCTAATGGAATTGATTAGTGGATTTGACTTCAAGTAAGTGACGGTAGATGAAAACCAATATTTTGTAGATATACTATGGATACAGATACATATAGCTTCTTCTATATTCTGAAACGCTATAAGATAAAAGATGTTAAATCTCAAAATATACCAGAATTGTTGCGGAATAAACGATTGCGGAGATTTCTACTCGGCTGAATTTGTGCAGATATTAATCACTGAATTGTGATTTGTTATGACAATGTACATCTTTTCACAAAACATAATATATAACGTACCAATAGTTTTCAGAATACCACCCCAAGTTCTTATATACTTAATTTAGGAAAATACGAAGTTGCAACAGAAATTGCTAGGAAATATATAACATCTGCAAAATATGCCAACAGGAAATAATTATTATATGATCTGCTATGGCAAAGAAATGAATTGCAGTATCTTAGAAAAAAGGTTATTCATCCTTTCCACTAGCTCCCTTCTATTATATCTGTCTTTGTCTTATTAATGTTTCTTTACCCGTTATCTCTCCTTTTTCCTGTATGTCTCTGTCTGTCTGTCTCTGTCTGTTTTTGTCTGTCTCTGTCTGTCTATCTGTCTCAATCTCTCTAACACTCTTTTTATTGTCTTGATCATGTACAGACTGCTTCACTATCTTGAGGCCAGGAAAGTGGAGGAGCTGAAGAGAGGATACACGTTCATGGTAAGCTTGTCTTAATGAAAGCAATCTGTGAATATTTGTGCTGCATGTAGCAGGAAGGAACTTTTCCCCCATTCACAATTTGTTTAAAGTTTCTATGATATAGCTTTAGCAAACATTGCCAAATGGATGTTACACTGAAATGATAAACTATCAAATTCAAGAACTCACAAATCAAATAGTACATCATTCAAATTTTGATTGCAACATTAATGCTAACCCTATATCTTTGATGAAAGAATGCCCAGAGCAATTTAATTGCTGGAGCAAATGTTGAATCCCCCAAAGTTTACCACAGAATAAATAAATGTTGCCAGAGCATGTGTTGTAATACTGACAGTGGCACTCTGACTCAACTTTCAAGAATAATGACTTGAAATGCTTTGTGAGACGATAACGACTGGCAGAGCTAAAAACCTGGGTATTTCCAAAGCTCTTTTGAAGCGCGCATGTTCAGGTACTTGATATGATAATGTGCTTTGTGCTATTCAAAAATTATTATTATTATTTATTATTGCTGATGTTTTGTTGTTGCAGAGAGAAGACATTCAAAGAGTAGTCCTAGAGGAGGTTGTTCTCAAGCTCATAGGTAGTGAAGATGGCAGGGTCAGAACTGCAGCTGGAGAAGCACTTTCCAAGTAAGTCATGAAACAGCCTCATTCCTCTATCTTTTTATTTCTTTACTATCACTTCATCAAAAGTTTATTTTTTAGAGTCTAATTTAAAAAAAAGAAGGTGTTATTGGTTCCTCTGTCTGTCTACATTTGTGGCCATTTTGATTGAAGAGGCATTTACGAGATTACAAATAAACGCCGAAGAAATGGAGAAACCTTACCTCAAACACATGCATATCAGTGTGAACTGATACTATTATGTTCAGTTTGAATGTTGAACTATTGAAGATTATTTTGCTCATAGGTTATTTTTTTGTTTGAAGATAGGAATGATTTCAGATAAACTTGGTTCAACTGTTGGTGCAGTATCAGGAGATTTTCATCTAATGTATTTGTAGCTTACTTTTTTTGATATATGCCTTTGTATGTATGCATATCATATGTTGCAAAGCATTTGTACATTCCGGTAAAAGTGATCGATGTATACTTTGAATAATCTATCTCTTTATGTCTAGACTTGTACCAAAGCTGTTCTACCCAGTGGACCAACCCCACCAGGAATCCATCTCTTCCCTAGCCAAGGTCCATGTGTCCCGCTACCTGGACCCTGTTATGAGGGACCTCCAGCCCTACACGCCAGCCATCACAGCCACCATGGAAAGCCTGCCAGTGTTCCAAAGCAGATCTTCAGAGGGAGGATGTGCGTTCTCTGAATCGGCCCTCTCCAGGATGGTATCTGTTCTCTTTGATGTCATGAGCAACACCATGTCCAGATACAGCACTGTGAGTCAAACTCTCTTTCTTCTTTCTTTTGTTGTACCTCAATGATAAGTTATAAACGTACAGTTCTCCTTACTTTATATATTACAATCCTACCCACGGACAACAATGCCTGGCACTAAACATTCTTTAGAGTAGGGCTGTGATAAAAAATGCTTGTTTAAAAACAAATGCAGATGATTAAATAGAAATTGAATAGTGCTTAGGTTCAATGCAACCTCATTCTTTGGAGTGAATCAAAGCACAAGTGTGAATGAGATTGCTTGAAAAATATCTGCAATATTAAAACTCTACCAAAATCTCCTCAGACCTACAATGTACCCTGCATCTCACGTAGTAAGCTAATTTGTATACATATATATTTATGTATGTGTGTATTTATGTCTCTATTATTTATTTTGAGAAAGCATACTTTGAGTTTATGTTCTGTCTTATTTCCATGTAAGTGTATCTCGTATAAGCCTTGTCAGCTAGCTTGCACAGACTGAGGAACACCTTCTCAAATCTTTGTTCTTGAAGAAAAGCCCAAAAGTCGGAAGGAGCATGATTATGAAACTTCACCTTACAATGCCAGTTCATGATTTGTATTATTATTATTTATTCAGCAAAAACAAAGAAAATTCTTGAGTGTATTTTATTACAGTTCAAGATAACACCAATTCGAAAGACTATAATACTTTAGAGACTTGGCAACATTACAGAATTATGAAAATCTTTTCATGAAATCTCTTTTTGGAAATCCGGTACCAAGACATAAAATGAGAATTATTAAATGATATGAAAGATGTTCATTATCCCTTTGTGAAATACATGTATCTTAAAGGCCGGCTTTACTAGTTCAGCCAGAAGGGATTAGACCACACAGCGAGGTCACTAACAGGTGGCTATCTCATTAACTCAGCTCTCAATTAACATAAGAAAAAGAGGATCATGGAGGACCAAAAGGCACCGATTAGGAATTGTTTGCTATTTAGAGGACGCAAGTAGCTACAAGTAGTGCAGTGGGGCTTTAAAGAAAGCACAATTTTAACATTTTCTTTGCTTTCCCAATGCAGTATGGGTGTGTACGTGCTCTCGCAAGGCTCTCAAGCAGTTTCCCAGTGACACAGCACCCCAGTGCTTGGGGGTGCTCTCAGAACCCTTCCTCTTTGTCCCGCTCTCATGACGGAGGAAGTCATCCCAAGCTACAGAGGCAAAGCAGTCTCACATACAAAGGAGGATCAGGAACTAGGTAACTACTGTCAACCCTGCTTAAGGGACCACCTGTCTACAAAGACCACATTTTTTGTTTCCCTTGAAAATGGTTTCTCATTGAAACATGTACTAAAGGGAACCTGCCTATAAAGACCACTTTTCTTGTCTCCCTTGGGTGGTCTTTATAGACGGGTTTCACTGTACTTTAATCAGTGTTTTTGACAGGGGCTTTCAGTCTTTCTTCATTCTTGTTCCTTTTTCTGTACCATGCTATTTTTTCTTTCCCATGTATCTCCTACCCCCCTCTCTCTCTCTCTCTCCATACTCTCTTTCAAATCTCCTTTCTTGACTACCGGGATCATCTTGTCTATAGCTTCTTCTCTTCATTCACTCCCTTGATAAATAGTTCAAAGGGTCAATCTCAATACAAGGCCTTCTCTTGTAGCATTTATGGGCAAATTTTGAAGTAAAGGGACCATCTTTTAGCATTGCAAATTGAAAGAGGTATTTTTTTTACCAAATCGAAGAGGAGGGAAGCACTGCCCTCCACCATTATCCTCAGATTCATTGTCAATAGTACCATTGTGTATATACATGTATGAATAATAAATAAAACAAGAAAAAGAGAACTCTCAAGGATTTTTATTTCAATTTTTTCAACTATTATATGTATATTGCTGTGACAGAAGATTCTCATCTCATCTCATCTGTCCCGTAGTCTGGTTGACTGTTGGGGCACCACTGTAGACTTTACAACCAGCTTCCTCCATTCCTCGCGGTTCTCAGCTTTCCTCCGTATGATGTTCCAGTCAAGGCCAGTCCATTCTTTGATGTTGTCTTCCCATCGTTTCTTCTGTCTGCCTCTTCGTCTTCCTCCCTGTACTGTTCCCTGTAGGATAGTCTTGGCCAGTCCAGATGATCGTGTGACGTGCCCGTACCACTTCAGTTTACGTCTTTGTACTGAGATCAGGAGGTCTCCAAAAGGCCCGATGGCGTTTTCAATTCTGTTTTTCACTACCTCGTTGGTTATGTGATCTCTATAGTTGATACCGAGGAGTTTGCGGGAACATTTCATCTCGAGTGCCTGTATCCTTCTTCCAATGTCTGCTGTTATGGTCCACGTTTCAAATGCATACAGAAATATGGACATGACCAGGGAGCGCATCAGTCTGATCTTGGAGCTGATGGCGATGTTTTTGTCTGTCCAAATGACTTTTAGTTTGGTCACTGCAGCTGTGGTCTGGGCTATCCTGGAGAGTACTTCAAGTTTGGATCCCTCATCCGATACTATAGCTCCCAGATATTTGAAGCTACGGACTGTCTCCAGTTTCTTGTTATTTACGGTAATGTCGGTGCTGATGCCATTGGTGTTATTTGTCATCAACCGGGTCTTTTCTGAACTGATCTGCATGCCATATGACGTGGAGGCCTTTTCAAGGTGCTTTACCAAGTTGACTAGCTCTTGCTCTTCTCCAGCTAGGCCGTCAATGTCGTCAGCAAAACGCAAGTTTGTAACTGTCCTGCCTCCGATGCTGACTGTTCCTTCATGGTCTTTTAGTGCGTCATCCATTATTCTCTCTAAAAAGATGTTGAAGAGAGTGGGGGAGAGTAGACATCCTTGACGTACTCCGATTGAGGTTCGAAACCATTCTCCTATATTGTTGTCAAGGTAGACTGCGCTGGTTGCCTTGTCGTAGAGGCATTCTATGGTTCTGATCAGGTTGGCGTTGATGTTATACAGCCTCATGGTTGCCCACAAAGTTGCATGCCAAACTCTGTCAAACGCCTTCTTGAAGTCCACGAAGACGTGGTAGAGGTTTTGCTGGTCTTGCAGGTACTTCTCACAGAGTATTCTAAGATTTAGAATTTGCTCAGTTGTGCTCCTTCCTGCTCTGAAACCTGCCTGTTCTTCTTTGATGATCTCCTCAGCTTGTGGCTTCAGTCTATTGAGGAGGATTCTTAGCATGACCTTACTTGGATGACTGATCAGGCTGATGGTACGGTAGTTTTGGCATAGTTGTAGGTTGCCCTTCTTCGGGAGAGTGATGATCAGGGACTGAGTCCAAGGTGATGGCCACTCTCCTGTCTGCCAGATCTTGTTGCAGATGATGAGTAACATATCAATCATGGCCTCTCCTCCTGCCTGGACCAGCTCCGATGAAATGTTGTCCACTCCTGCCGACTTGCCTTTCTTCAGAGATTTTACTGCGGCTTCAACTTCTTCCCGCAGGATACAGTAGCTGTCATTGTTGGTTGGTGGAGGGACATCTAGCACCTTGGGGTCTCCTATTATTGTGTGTGTGTACAATTCGGAATAATACTCTGTCCACCGCTTTTGAATATCTTGTTGTTCTGTTAGACATTTCCCTGCTTTGTCTTGGATGATAGTAGTTCTCCCTTGTTTCGAGCATGTCAGTTCTTTCACAATCTGGTAGGCTTTCTTACTGTTATTTTTCCGCAGGTTTTCTTTGATACCTTGGCATTGTTCTTCAATCTATGTCTCCTTAGCTTTTCTCATGCCTTTTTTAGACAGAAGATTATCAACATTCAATTATTTGTTCTATATATATATATATACATTTAATCCCCCCAATATATTTCTTACCTAAAAAAAAGTATCCTTTCCATAAAATGAATCCTAGACTTACTTAATGCTCACAAAATAGACTGTACCAACCAGAGGTTTTCTTCCTTTCACCTAATATTCCCATAGCATTGGGAGCACAGGTAGTGGAGTAAGTCCTGAGGAGTTGGCTGGAGGGACTGGATGCGGGAGTCTACCACTGGTTGTCTCTCTTCTCACCTCCTCTGTGGCTATGCTGGACCTAGCGGCCCAACATGACATGCTTCAATTGGCAACCAATCTTCTTTTAGGTGAGGAGACAAATTAGTAGATCAATGATAATGTTAACCCATTGCCTACTGGAACCGAGTGGTCCACGTATTATGCCTATGGGAAATGGGGAATTCAGAAGTCAACAGGTTAATGATAATAACGTTTTTGCCGGGTATGCCTCATCAGTATTAACCCTGCTTTTCCAGAGCCCTGCAATTATTAATGCCCCAGCGTTGCCTGGTAGCCAGTTCATTCATCTGTGTCGAGAGGGACAGATGTGGGTAAAGCACATTGTCCAAGCAAAAGCCCAGGACCTCATGTATTGGAGTCCAGAGCCTTTACCAAAATACCATCATTTTCTTGATTTGCTTTGGTTTTTAGCTTTGGTCACAGAGCCATAAAAGTGTTAGAATACCAGAAAATACATTGTTACCATGTCAACTTGAAAAGCATTGAAGCAGTTCAAACCTCAAGGTTTAGTCTTACTTCAGGTAAAAAGGTAAACCAGTTATTTCTGAAAAGTAAAGTTTTGCTTTCCAAAGACTTATTTTCTTTCTTAAACTTATCCTGACCCTTTGACAGGTGCTGCTGCCAACTCTCTGAAGAGCAACTCGTCCAAGAAGATGACTTCTCCTGCCACCTCTCCATCCCAGGAGGCAGAGGGGAGCGGAGAGAGCTGGCAATGTCTCAACAATCGGCTCCTGGTGCCCATCGTGGAGCGGGTCTTGCTTCATGTCACGCGACTGGTCAGCATCTTCAGTCACGTGATCGATAACCACCAGCCTGGTCCCGCCAAGTCACAGGTGTGTTGGAGGGGAGAAAATAATTTCTCTTATTTTATTGAGACAGTCCCAACCATAAATAAGAGAGCTTTTGATTTGCCAAACTGACATGATATATGACATAAAATTGGCGCTGAAATCTTCTGCGCATGAGTCAAGTTGATATGCGTCATTGGCTGGATCCTACAATTGCAGAACTTCAGTTGTATATTGATCTCCAAGAGTAGGTCACATGATCACAACTGTCATATGAACAGGCTTGTTGCTGTCAGTCCTTATTATTTGTTTTGAGAAAGGCATACTTTGAGTGTCTGTTCTGTCTGATTTTGGCTTTCAATTTATTCTTGTGATTCATTCCAATGAGCGAATGACAAAAAGCTGTAATATGTCTGTTTTAATTGCTATTTATTTCGATTTAGTTTTTTAATAATAATAATAATAATCTTTTAAAGTCCACTCCAAATTTTATTAAGTTAAACCGAAAATGGAAATTCTTTTTGCCCAATTGATCGTGAGCCCGGCAGCCACTGAGCAGCGCCAGATTGACGTTGCTCTATCCCTTATTATTGAAAGCCAAACAAGGTAGCAGCAACTCTCGTCTTTAAACGTCTTTTGGTATGACGCGGCCGGGGTTCGAACCCACGACCTCCCGGTTGTGATGCGGACGCTCTACTGACTGAGCCAACACACCGGTACAAAGTGTTATACTAATCATCTCATACATGTGACTATTATTTTAATTTTCAACAGACTGCTCTACCATCCCTCCCAGCCGGTCCTTCCCTTAGTCCTATTAAGAGAAAGAGTAAGATAGGAAGGGACAAAGACACACCAGACCAATCACCAACAACACCTCAGAATCCAAACAAAGCAACACCAGGTAAAGAACTCCATGATTCTCAACAATTCAATCTTTATAATAGTCAAGTACTTGGTTTGGAGGGTCAAACTCAGAAGTGAACACATTGCCTACCGTTGCTAAGTAGTTCCTGTGTTCAGTCTATGAGAATGAGAACATTGAGTAGTCATAATGTTAACGGTACTTTTGGAACATTCTTAACTAGAAATTTGTCTGTGTAGAACATCAAAATAAGTAATAAAATCTGACAATGGATGAATAGCACTTCACAAAATATGATGTTTGTTTTGATTTTGATTTTTTTCCCAAAGTGCTTTAACAAATTGCAATAATTACATATCAGAAATTCAAAAGAAGCAATTTACACATGATAGTCTGTTTGCCTCAAACTACAAATATCTGATATACTCATTCATGCAATTTTAGACTCATGACAAATTTAAGTGCTTGTACTTTTTGTACAAAAGGTAAATTTTAACTTGAACTCACCGAACTTGAAATCATCCCTGTATTTCTCTTTCTCTCTCCTCCGTCCAGATAAATCTGATACATCCGAGGAGAAGAAGTCCACCAAATCTAGCTATGGATCCTTCTACCAGCATGCACACTACATGAGGATATATGAAACATTGAGAGGAGCTTACAAAAACTATAAGGTAGAGACAGGCGTCCTGTTGAGAAAATTGTCTAGATTTGGTCCAAATTCAAAGAAATATTATTTTGCTCCACACCAGGGGGGTTTAGCAAGTTATAGACGGGAAGTCCACCTTGATATTTAGTTAGTTTCAATAAATGTTTTGGGTACACTTCAGATGTTGGTATGATATTTATCTGCTGATTTTTTTCTCCATAATTGTATTACCTGTTACCGAATGAGTTACTTTTCACTTTCATTTAACATGCCTTTTCACTTTTCACCTACAGGCTACATTAGAGCTCACCAAACCTGACAAGTTCTGCCTCTTGCTCAAGATGTCTTTATCCTGTCTCGGTCAACTACTAGAGCTAGCCTCTATTACTGAAGTGGGCCATGTAAGTCACTTAGTGGTATATGCAATAATTGTTTTTCTAATTCAGGCTTCTCAAAGTAGACAAGGATTTGCTCATGCAATAGTGTAAAAAAAAAAAAAACATATTACATGTAGCTTGAATTAGAATTAGAATTTGTAAAAAGAAATTGATATTGCAAAAATGTCTGCCTGCTTTTCAAGATGCCATTAATTTGTCTCAGTCAGTCACTAAACTTGGGGAAAAAAAAAAAAAGCTGTGAAAAGTTAAGGCTGTGTATGACAAGTACTTGCCTATTTATGTTTTTTCTTTTATAGTAACAGCATTTAGATATTTAACCATTGCATGTTTCTCATTAAAAGTAAGGGGATGCCTTTAATTTTGTTCAAATCTCAGTTGTATGTTTTGTCTGTCATTACATCTTTTGTCTACAGTTTTAATGAGAATGTATTTGTTGTTTGTTCTCTTCTATAGTATGTTGAGGAAATTTTGGGCTATCTCAAGTCTTGTGTCACCATTGAACCTACGATGACCATATTGTGTGTTGAACAGGTATGTATGATAACGCTAGACGGGTGTGTGCATGTACCTTGCTTCATGTTCTGTTTTTCGAATCAGCTGTTAAAACTGAACGCATTTCCTATACTTACAGTAACAAATTGTATCTTTGAAATGTAATATCAAATTTATAGCTGAACAGCTATTTTGACACTAGAGACTTGCAGCACATTCATTGAAAATAGGTACTGACTTCAGTGTATCTACATGCAAAACATTAAAGAAGCTTTCAAAACAGCATAGATACAAAGAAAGAAAGAAAGAAAGGAAAGAGAAAAAAGAAGAAGAAGAATGATTGACTTATATACAAAGCATGATCAAGAATGCATTTAATTTGTACGTAATCCTCATTATTATGAGCTACTTTTGGATCATTGCTTTTAAAATGTTTCTCCTTTATCTTGATATGCACTTCTAATATTCTTCCAGCTCTTGAAGGCTCTGTTCTTCACCAACATGGCCAGCGCTCAAGACCTCTCCTCACCTCACCATGCTCGTAAGACTGGTAAAGCTGCTCGTCTGACGTCTAACATGAAACCGGGGCTGTATCACGATTGCTTCATCGCACCCTACACGCAGTATACTCAGTGCTTGGCTTCGATGGGACCTAAGCTGACAACTACTCCGGATTCAGAGAATGAAAGCGTTGGGTAAGTTGCATCTCTTTTATCCCCTTTTTAGATAATAATAATAATAGTGGGTTCTTGTATAGCGCTCATGTCTGTCAGACTTGACACTCCTGGCGTTCTCGATTATTATCCTGGCTTTTTATTTATATTATTATATTATTATTCTTTTTATTTTGATTTATTGATATTTTTCTCATTTTCTTATTTTGTTTATTCCTACTTTCATATTTGATTTGTAATTCTCATCCTTATTCTTCCTTTCTGTTTTCTTCTAAACATTCATTCTACTTCTCCTCCTCCTTCTCCTCCTCATCCTCCTTCTCCTTTCTCTTTGATGTCCTTACTCCTCATAGGGTATTTGGTTGGATCAAAACAAGAGCAGACAGAAGAGCTAGTATGTCATCAAAGAGCAGTAAAGACAAGGTCAGTACATGATACATCCATTTAACAATGTTAAATCTGAGATGCAGGCCCTACGTGTCAGATAGTGGAGGACAGATACCCGGGGGGGGTACTCAGATTATAGTCGGACGGGGGTGTGCGGCTGAGACCTCCGAACCCATACCCACATCTAAGGGTCCTTTTGCTGAAATAGGTACCCATGTCTAAGGATTTTTTATGAAAAATGGACCCATGTCTAAGGATTTCAAACTTCAAATATTACATTTTTTAAGCTGTAATAATACACTTCAGCAAAGCATATAGAGAGTCAACGCTAATGCGTATTGACCTGTAGCACAGCACTACGTGTTAATAGGCGGCATTTAAATACATGAATAGTCAATACACTCATAACACACAGATGCACACAATTATACCGATGCGGCTGATCGGAAAGTTTGACAGTGGACTCACAATTTGATTTTTTAAATTATTCTTTCTAACATCGGAAAGTTGAAAAAATGTATTTTACTGCTATTTAGGTGTCATCAATCGTAACTAAAGTATCGATTTTGAGTGAAATTGGTTGGGTTTTGTACAGTGGTGTTTGAAATGTTGAGAATCAATAGCACAGCTTTTAATGAACAGCCAGGATAGTAATGCACCTATGTGTGTAATAATACAATGGCCAATCATTTTGCAGTTTCTCGATAAAATTCGTTATTAGTAAACTGTACCATACTACATGTAGTTTACAAGTAGTTTACACACATAAAGATGAAAACACCATGCAACATAATTATACTGTGCTAGCACCTCTAGCATCCTTTTTAATTGAAGGACTTTTCCTGTTTTACGTATCCGTAGATCTACACGAGCTCTCAAGCATCGGCTATATAGGTCCCTTGAGCCCCGCTGCTGCCCGGCTGCTGGGCAGAGGGTACGCAGGGTATAGTTGCCGATCATATCATTTCAGCATGCATGCGAAGCGCTACAAGTTCCCGGGGGTACAACCCCTATACGGGCGGATACCATACCTAGCGCGCATTATGCCATATGAGTACCGGTATAGGGCCCATGGGGTCCTGATATATGTGGTACCCCGGGGTCTAGTTGAGTTTACGAGCTACGTACACCGTCAGTGCGTACACCTCGTACACTGGAAATGCAATCACCGAAGGATTCCCCAATATTGCCCCGGATTTATTTAGAGATGGGAGAGATTTAGGCATTTACAATAGGAGCAAATCCAAAAATTCCCGGAGAAAATGAGGGAGAAAAGAGGGGAAAGGAATAAATGAAAAAGGGGACCCATGTCTAAGGATTTTTTTTATGAAAAGGGGACCCATGTCTAAGGATCTTTCCTGAAAAAGTCACCCTTCAGAGCGGCACATCCCCGTATACCCAATATACGTGAGTACCCCCCCCGGGGACAGATACTTGACAAAGTCTGAAAGTTAGAAGCCTTAGAAAAAGGAGTTGGACCTTTATTAAATTTGTTTGTCATGTTTACCTTAAAAAAAAAAAATCCATAAAATGTTGATCGTGATTGATTGACAAATACAAACACTTAGTTCATCAGGCTTTGAATCTTGTTTGTGACCCCTTTCCAATCAACATCATAAAACATCCATAACCATGCTTTAAAGCTCCACTGCACTACTTATAGCTACTTGCGCCCTCTATATAACAAACAAAGCCTAATAGTTGACCATTGGTCCCCTCTTTTTCTTATGTTAAAGGGAGTGGGTAGTCAGTTTCCATGTGCAGAAGGCCGTAATTCGCTGACACCAGATTTGGTGGAAATACCATTAATGGGTGTACAAATCTGCACACAGCAAACCCGTTGGCCAGTCAAGAATTACCCCCTAGTCTCTCGGAGCATGCTCAGAGATTTTTCTGGCGAAGGAAAAGCAAAGCATTACATAAAGTCTAATGGTCATAAAACTCAAGGCTAACCCTGGTGATTGACAACACCTGTTATTGGGTAAACACCCGAATGGTGTCGAATTCCCCATGAGAGCTGACTTCTATGTGACTTTAATTGAGAGCTGATTTGATGAGATGACCACCTGTCCAGTGACCTTGCAGGGTGGTATAACCCTCCTGTACACTAGTACAGATGTGCTTTAATACATGCTCATATTCATCTCTGTATAGACTGCAGTTCAGAACTACATCCGTCTGTTTGAGCCTCTTGTGATCCGGGCCCTGAAGCAGTACACGGTCAGCAGCTGTGTGGTCCTACAGCAACAGGTCCTACATCTCCTGGCCCAGCTGGTCCAGCTCAGGGTCAACTATTGCCTGCTAGACTCAGATCAGGTACAGCAACTGCAATATCACGTCTGTTTTGATTGTGGGTCATGTAGAGGTGCTGTGGTCTAATTGATAAGGGTCGGGAGTCGGGACTGTGAAACACTACTGATGGGGCAGGCTTAGGGGGCAGTTGCCTCCCCAAAATAAAAATAAAACATGGTTAAATTGTAATTCGATACCAGTAATTTACAATTGTTGCTGAAATGACATGATTTCCCAGGGTTTTTTTTCTCACTTCTGTGTATAAAACACTTTGTTTTCTTTCTGCCCCCAAGTTTTTGCTCATTATGCAACTGCACAAGGTACAGGGTTCAAAGGTGTAGTAAGTGGGTACCTGGGAGGATTCATTTCTTGAATGTACTGTGTGCTATGTTGATGGTAATGATGATGATGATGGTAATGATGATTATGATGATAGTGTGATGATGATGGTAGTCATGGTGGTGATGATAACAATTATGAGTTCAAGCAACTTTCAAAACCTAGAATATTCCAATAATGATTATGTTTGGAATGGAAGTGAAATGAAAATTGTCATTTCTATACCCATTTTTAATCTGTTAAATTATTTTGTCTCTATTTGACAGATTTTCCTGAACTTTGTTATAAAACAGTTTGAGTACTTAGAGGAAGGACTTGTCAAGTAAGTATTTTATGTTTTGATGTACTTATGTATCTAGAAATATGATATTCTGTTGCAAAAACAAAATCATGTTATAAACCTATACAAATATTTATTTATGGAGTAATTTGCATACTTTTACATTATAAAGAAAAAAAAAGAAACTGAAGTCAATATCAAGTGAACCATTGACAGTGAAATAACTAATAGATCATAATATCCCTGCAAAAACTCATAAAATGAATTATTAAGTTGCGTGGCGAAATATAGTGGCATGAAAAAAAGTGTGCGGAATGCATAAAAGGTGTATTAGTGATGTCTGTGAATTAAAAGTTCTTATTTGAGAAATCTGAATGGAAGTTTTGGTAATAATAAGGTAGTACATGTACGTGTGTCCAGCTCATACCAGCTTCACATCGTACTAGTATGGATCATCATGTGCCACTATAAGATGGAATTATGATTTATAACAATAATGCAGTGTGTGTTGTAGTACATTTCGCTAAGCTACTTCACTTACAGTGAAAGGAATGATTTGATTTACAGTAGTACTTATATCTTTATACAATGAAAGAATCTAGGAATAGAAAGACTAGCATAACAAATTTATGTATTTTTTTTTATAGGGGATATGAAGTGCTGATTCCACACATCTTCAACTTCCTTGTTCTGCTGTCGTACGAGAGGTTTCACAGCAAACCGGTCATCGCCATGCCCAAGATCATTCAGCTGTGTGATGGTATCATGGCCAGTGGACAACAAGCTTCGACCCATAGTAAGTGTCATGAGAAAATGATGATGTTGATGATGATGGTAGTGATGTTAAAGATGATGGTGATGATGATGATGATGATGATGGTGATGGCGATGGTGATGGTGATGACGATGGTGATGATGATGGTGATGATGGTTTGGTAATGATGAAAATAATGATAATGATGATGATGGTGATGGTGATGGTTATGATGATGGTGATGATGATGGTTTGGTAATGATGATAATGATGATGATGATGGTATTCATGATGATGACGATGTTGGTGGTGATGAGGACGATGATGATGGTTATGATGACAATGATGGTAGTGGTGGTGGTGATGATGATGATGATGATGAATATGATAGTAACGATGGTGATGATGATAGTGATAATGATGATGTTAGTGATGATCATGATGATGGTGATCATCATGATAATAAAGATGATATTGATGATGATCAGGAGAAGGAGGCATTCAATGGCACCACAGCTGGTGGAAAACAAGCTTCTCTCTACCATCAATGCTTTTCATACTATGTAATAGGGATAATGATGATGATAATGATATGAATCTTTCTTTGATGGGGCTATTCCCCATCAATCAACAAAATGTGCTCTGCATTAGGAGGAGCCTTGAAGAATAGATTGATATCATCAGTCGAAAATAATCTAGATGTACCCTAAAGCTTGGACCCTACGTGTACTCCTCTACTTCTTTTACAGTTGTCCCAGCTCTGAAGCCCCTCGTCCATGATCTCTTCATTTTGAGGGCCAACAATAAATCAGAATCGGCCAAGGAGTTGGACACACAGAGGGAGGTAGTGGTTTCTATGCTGCTAAGACTCATCCACTATAGCCAGGTAAAAACTATTGCAGACACACACCACACTTTCCATGCACAATGCTTTATAATTTGCTTAGACTAGACTTGGACAGTGGCAGATTAGCCTTGTGCTAATAAAGTTATCCAATACTAATACTTCTTCCACTACTACTACATTTAATACTACTACTACCTCTAGAACCTATTAGTTGCCCAAGTGGAGTTCATTCTTGGTGATGGGTCTGTTATCACTTATCGGGTGAATCGTTTAAACACTCGGTTCTCTACAGTGGATTCAATATTGACTGGTTTAATAAGGGTGTCAATAATACCTCAGATATTTTAGTTGTGTAATTTTTGTGTACGTCAAACAAGAAAAGCCTAAAGAAAGCATCTTTCCTATCATAAGAAACAATTATTCAAAGTTTCTCATTGATATTGTTAACCATGCACATCCATACACGGTTAAAAGTCAGTTTCATATTTTGTATGTTCTACAAATCTCTAGGTACTGGAGATGTTCACAGCAGTTCTACAGCAGGCACATCGTGAGAACGAAGAGAAGTGGAAACGGCTCTCCCGACAAGTTGTAGATATGATACTCCCTCTTCTGGCCAGGCAACAGGTAGTGTATTGAAATTTATTAGATTAAAACAAAATGTAAAAAAATAGATTAATAACATAATAAATTCATGATAAGTGCTTTGTGTAGCTGTCTCAATACTGAATACTTTATTTTACACTATATTTATATTTTTGATATAATGTGCCAATTACATACGGTGTGTAGAAAATATTTCATTAAAGATACACATCTAGCCAGCATAAGAAGGTGAAGCAAGAGTAATTTTTTAAAGTGTAAATACAAGATCATCTTCCTTTGTGCGAATGCCTCTACAGACAGAAAATAAAAGATTTAAATTTTTATCTGTGATTGATTTTCATTGAGAATTCACATTTGTTACTTTTTAAATTCCTACTTGCTGTTCTTTCTTCTGTCAGATTAATCTGGACAGTCCAGCTGCACTTGATGTTCTCCACCATCTCCTCGGGACTGTAGCTCCTAGCTCCCTCAGGCCTGTTGATATCCTGCTGAAGGCTCTTCTCTTAGTTCCTTATGATCAGGTAACCTAGAGATACTTCTGTACAGTCATGCCACAGGTTTTTAAACTATAACATCTCAAACATGAAGATACCTTCCTATCATGTTATTATCACCACCGCCATCATAATCATCATCGTTATGATCAATTCATCTTTATCATCACCACCATCATCGTTATTATTATCATTATCATCATAATCATCATCATATTCGTCATCAGCATCATCATTATAATAATAATATAATAATAACGTTTTATATTTCAGGGTAGCCACTTCAATTATAAAACTGCTCTTCCAGCGGGCCCTGCATAACATAATATGTTATTACTACCCTTCTCCAATCTAATATGCTGAGCGCCTAGCTAGAAGGCAGAAGGTCCCATTGTTATAATAAGTCTTTGGTATAGTCACCGTCATCGTCATCAGCATCATCATCATCATCATCATCATCATCATCATCAATTTATGTTATCACCACCATCATCACCATTATCACCATATTAAATTCTTCATCATAACCATCAGCGTCGTCACCACCACCATTATCATAATCATCATCACCGTTATTATCATCATCACCACAATCATCATCATCACCATTATCATGATCATCATTTGTCATTATTTATGTTAATGTGAAATACTATCATCCATATACAGGTTAGTATCGTATCCATGCAGCGTTGGCTTGCCATGGCTCTAGCCCTGCTGGGTGTCTTGACCACACAGTCCAAGGAGGAAACCATCCTGTCTCGTCTCCAGGAGCTAGGTCTGACCCCTGACCTCTTCATCTGTGTCCTGGATGCCCAGCATACGAAGGAGGATGCCCTCAATGCCAACTTGACCCCTCCTGAGGAGGTTCTAGCAAGGTCAGCTAATCATCCAGTTGAATCAAATCAATTCTTAACGTCCACTTAATTATTTTCAATCGATATCAATTTCAATAATGTATATCAACCAAATGCAATCTTTTAATCCCATTTCATTAACTCCAAGCTTTTATTTAGGTGTAGTAGTTGTCTTAGGATCATATGTCCAGAGGATAGGTTTCCAATGGGATACACATGTACTTGTGATTGGGATAGGTGGGAAGGGGGAGGGGGGGGGGGGGAGGGGGGGGGGTGTCAATGGACTGAATGTTAGTATATTTGTTGGGGGTGTTTAGGGAAGGACATAATTACTGGGCGTTTTTGTTTTGGGGTAGTTGCCCGGGAGTGATAGTCCAAGGGATAATTGTCCTTATAATACACTTAATTTTTCAAAGGTCATGGTATGTAGGTATAAATGATACTAGGGCCCTGTCTTATAAAGAGTTGCTATTGATCTAAATCAATCGCAAGTCCTCCAATCGATCCGAAGTTTGCAGTCTCCTATCACACAAAGTTGCTATTGATCCAAATCAATCGCAAATAAGTTGCGATCAATATCAATACTTTATAAGATGGGGCCCTGGGCCATACATTGTTTACATTTACATTATCAACAAACATTAACTGATTTATTTTATTTGCATTGTTCTGTAGATTCTTGCTGCAAATTGTAGGGTTCACTGTCACTACTGTACAGAGCTTACGATTCTCCAAGTCTATAGATGTGTCAGGTGTTCAGTCACATGACTTCCTAGCGCAGGAGCTGTCCAGGCTGCTTTTGTCTATGACACACATGTTCAAATCTGGTAAGACCTATGTTTCTCTCTGTCTCTCTGTCTCTTTGTCTGTCTGTCCGTCTGTCTGCCTGTCTCTCTCTCTCTCTGTCCGTCTTTCTGTGAAATCCCTGTGATGCTTTAGTTTGTCGGTCAGTATCTTTCTCTCTGTTTCTCTGTGTGTTTGCCTCTCTCTCTCTTATTTGTGATGGACTCTCTGCATTGTGTCACTCCCATTTACTTTTATATTTTCTGATTCTGTATTTCTCCCTTTTTCTTTACTTTCTTCTCTCATTTTGACTTTTTTTAAATTTATGATTTTTTTTCTCTCTCTCTCTCTCCCTCTCTTTCTCTCTCCGTTTCTCTCTACTTCTCAGTGTTTTTTTAATTTCTATTCTCTGAGACTGTATTGAAAGGCTGATTCATAATTTATGAAACAAACTTTTTTGTTTTGTTTGTGAAATGTTGTTTCAAAAGATATTAAACTTGCACTTTTCCTTACTATTATTTTATGATCAGGAGCTTTCAGGAAAGTTGGAGTAATGATGGCTAGTCTAATCTCCAGACCCCAGCAGTCAAAATGCTGGTTTGCTCTGGATCATCTCAATGAAGTATTCCACTCACTGATACAGACAGACCCAGTACTGGTGCTACAATGGTGTCAGGTAAGACATGTGGTATCATGATGGAGATGGTGACGATAGTGATGACGATGATGATGATTATGCTAATGACGTCGGTGAGGAGGAGGATGATGGTGATTGTATGTTGCTGACGGTGATGGTTGTGTTGTGGTATAGGCGATGGTGCTGGTGGTGGTGGTGGTGGTGATGCTTCCACTGCTGCTGCTGCTGATGATAATGATGAATCATGATAATGGAGGAAGGTGGTGGATTTGATGATAGTGACTATGATGATTACGTGTATGATGATGAATGAGAATTAGTGATGATTATGATGATGATTTATCTATTATGATGATGGTGATTCTGATGAGCACGACACTATACTATTCCACGTCCTTGAATCCCTCCAGCTGCTGCTGCTGCTGAACTACGACTTCACCAATTGGTGGATGCGCATCCTGCACACGCCCAAGAGGCCCCTTCTCTTTCATCGATTATGATGAACGAGAAGTAGAAGATGATTATGATGATACTATTCATGAGGATTGATGATAATGATGGTGATGATTGTGATGATGATGCTGATGATGATGATAATGATAATGATAATGATGGTGATGATTTTGATACTGATGGTGATGACAATGATGTTATTGATAATCTAATGATCATGATAAAGATTTGTCAATGAAAATGATAGCGATGATTTTAATAATGTCAGTAATTCTGAAGACAACGACACTATACTTTTTCACTTCCTTGAATACCCCCTCCAGCTGCTCCTGCTGCTGAACTACGACTCCACCAATTGGTGGATGCGCATCCTGCACATACCAAAGAGGTCCCTTATATTTTATTGATTATGATGAAGGAGAAGTAGAAGATGATTATAATTATAATATTGATGAGGATTGATGAAAATAATGCTAATGATTGATCAATGATGATGCTAATGATTGATCAATGATAATGCTAATGATTGATCAATGATGATGCTAATGATTGATCAATGATAATGCTAATGATTGATCAATGATAATGCTAATGATTGATCAATGATGATGCTAATGATTGATTGATCAATGATAATGCTAATGATTGATCAATGATAATGCTAATGATTGATCAATGATAATGCTAATGATTGATTGATCAATGATGATGCTAACTATGATCAACTTGATTTTGATAATGATGATAATGAGTATGGTGATGATGATGTTGCAGATGATGTTATGGATAATTGAATGATAATGTTGAAGATTTGTCAATGATAATGATCGCGACGATCTTAATGATGATAATGATAAAGACCACGCCACCATACCATCTCAACTCCTTGAATACCCCCTCCAGCTGCTTCTTCTACTGAACTACGACTCCACTGATTGGTGGATGCGGATCCTGCATACACCCAAGAAGCCCCCTCTCTCCAAGTCCATGTCTTCAGGGAGCCTGGATCACCTGGAGACAAACCTGGAGCCGGAGCTCTCCACGGCAGAGGAGGTGGTCAAGCAAGGAGCCCTCGTCCTTTTCTGTGATTATGTGGTGCGTAGAATCCGTGCTCCCATTCGTTTAGTCAAGCGTTCTTACTTGAAATCCAAGGCCCAATGTTAATAAGAGTTGCATTTGATCCAAAATTGATCTCAAGCTCCCAATCGCACATTGAATAACTTATGATTTATTGGATTGCATGTACATATAATTGATTGTGTACATTTGATACATACACATGTGTTAAAAGCAAGTTTGTAGCAATTTAAATAAATTCTGGTAGTATAGTTCAACTTACCTCTCTGCAAAATTAATTCCAGGAACTATACTTCCAGGAATTGATTTAATTTGCTATTAATTTCTATGATACTGGATAAATCATTATCTGCATTAATAGCAATTCTTAAAAAATAAAAAGCTTTTTTATTAATATTATTAGCTATCTTAAAGCTAAACTATAGAAATATTGCAAAAAAAGGGGAGAAGTAAATATATATGATAATCTTATGTTGCCTATTAAAGGATTTTTGTACTTATCAACTATTCAAACGATTCAGACCAATCACTTCCAAACTGCAACACTGACAATAATTCTTACCCTATGCATACTTTGCAGGCCTGATAAAAACCTGATTTAAATCGGTTTTTTGTATTATTATTTTTTTCCCGATTTTTTTTTTCTTCCCGATTTAAAAAAAAAAAAAAAAACCTATTTTCTTCCCTATTTTATCCTGATTATCCCGATTTCCCTCTTATTTTCTCTATTCTTCCCTATTTTGCCATATTTTTCCCCCTATTTTCTTACTCGAAAGGGGGCAATGTTGTTAGATGCCATTTTTTCCCCGCGAATCCTCTTTTCTATTATTTACTCAAGGGGGGCGTGGTTGAGGGGAAAACAAAAAACCTATTTTTTGTTAGTGCTCACTATCACCCCTGACTTTGTTACATCCTATATAAATAAATTTTAGTTTCCAGACTCGTAATGTGTTCTTTTAGCACCCTGAGTTGTTAAGACTGAGATTTTGATGTCATTTTGTCTCTTTGTAGTGTGAGAACGAGGCTGATGCTGAGCCTCTATCATGGCTTGTAGTCAACCATGTCAACGACATCGTGCAGCTCTCTTATGAACTCCCTGTTCAAGATCTTGTAAGGTAAGCTCCCAGTATAGTACACTCTTAATGGGCAATCCAAACCTTGTAAATAAGTTCATTTGTATGAACGCACAAATATAAGATTAACAGAACTATAAACTATATAGTAGATAAACAGTCAGGTAAAATAAACCATCGCAAATTCCCATAAATTTGCAATAAAACATTGGAAATATTGTATTTACTTTTACTTATAATGTACACCTCACCGTTACATAATTTTTTGTAAGGGTGAGGAAGTGGTATGTTGTGCATTACAGATCACTGCTGTTTGATTACTTTGAATTATCACTTGAATAGCCTGTAGGTAAATAATAATATTGTAATCATTGCCTATCATCACTTGTATTATCTGTTTGTATCATCATACATGAATTTTTAATAAAAAACTTACAAATCGTCTACATATTTATATTTCTTGTAGTGCAATTCATCGCAACTCGGCCGCTAGCGGTCTCTTCCTTCGTGCAATAAACATTCGATTTAGCCACATGAACAATCCATGCCTCGTGAGACAGACCCTGAGGTTACTAGACGGCATTCACCTTACGCAGTCAGGTCAGTGGTTCAAATCATCAAGCCTTCTGCAGTATCATATGTAGTGGTTCACACATGTTATCAAAATGCTATAGACCACCGTGTCATGATGTGACAATTATCTTGATAATGATGGGGATCTGTATATAATTCAATTCAGTTTATCTATTTCATATGAGTCTCTTGGATAAATATATACACATATAATTGTAAGGGATCTAACACCCTGAAAAGCTTGTGGCTTGAGATAAGAAAAATACTCATCTGGAGTTATATAGTGCTTAATACGAATACCATTTCTAAGATATTATTATCCCAGTCATTGGATTCAACCACGCACAATATGCACCAACTCCACTCCCTAGGGAGTATTTCTACCATATTATGGTCACCAGAAGGGCATATGACAATTACTAACACAAAGGCTTTCGCCATCCTGCCAGGGCCCTATCTCTCTCCTTGTTGTGGAGTTGCAAAGTATATGGGATTAGAGAGATTGGACGTGGGAGGGAATTTATTTAGAGCTCCATGATTCAACCAATGACCGCATGTCCGAACTATCTCTCTCAGTATGCTATGATCAAGACTGAATAAAGTGATTTAACTCTTCTCCATTCAGGTATGCTACTCACTCTCCTGATTGAGAAGTTCCTCACGACCCACTGGCAGTCGGTTGGCCGGGTGGCTAGCGGGCTGGCTTGCCGGAGAGTGGAAATGCTGCTTGCTGAGAGAGTAGATCAGCATTCGAAGACGCAACTCACCCATGAAGAACTGACGAAGCTGGAGGGCTTCATAACCTCAAACAGGCTGGCTCAAAAGTAAGAGGATATAAAATTCTGTCATAAGCAATGATAATGAGTTATAAATCCCTAGAAACGAGCGTTGTGCATTGATTTTTATTATGAATTACATCAACATGCTTTTAATTTGGGAAATGGGACAAATTTCTAAACTGATCCAAAAGATTATAAAGATCTTTCTCAAAGCTGCCCGTAGTATACAAAATATTTTATTGAAATCTTGGTTGACAAAATGAACCCTACAGTCAATGATTTAAGCAACTTCTATCCAATGTCGGTGGGTTTTAAATTCATCTTTAATCAACAATTCAAATATTGTCTCATGTTATTTTCTGTGTTTGTATGATACTACGTACAAGGCTTTCCTTTTTCCTTTGCAACATAAACAAATCATGGTTGTAATTACAAAAAAAGTTCTTATGCAACTCACATTAAAGGACTCATTACACTTTTCTTTCTTTGTCCATCCTATTTTTTGTTTTGATTCAAATGATTTTTATTTCTCATGCAAAACATAATACAAAAATGATTATATTACAACAAATATGCAATGAAACGATACATATAGTGAAAATAGCACGAGAAAAGAGGAACTAACTTGTTATGCTTTATCTCACTCTCTCTTTCTCTCTCTCTCTTTCTCTCTAGGAACCAAAGGTTGATGTCTCTACTGAGTAGGATCAAGCTTGACCTGACTGTGGAGGAGCCAGCTCAGTCTCCTCCAGACCTGCCCTCAGACTTGCCAAAGAATCTTGCAGATGTGTTCCTGGATAAGGTATAATCTACTTGTTACTCGACTGACCTTTGACCCTTCTCATCCATGTCCTGCTGCAGAAAAAAAAGAAAAGCTAACTTTTGTTCTCAATTTTGTAGCAATGTTCTGAATCTTAGCATGATTTTTTTACAATACCCATTTACCATTGATGCTATTCTTTATGACTAATCAACTGCTTATTTGATGCAGATTGAAACCCCAGACTGCCACTTTGTCTTGAATATAGATTCCATGCACATTGTGTGTGGCAAAAGTTGACTGTAACATTGTACTGCTTGTTTGTTTTGTCAGTCAAAGTAGACGAAGAGTTAAGATTAATTCCAAGCATTACAGAGTGACTTTTCTGAAGAATTTTGAATTTTGAAAATGTGTAATTCCAATCATAAATATCTTGATAATCAGACAGGCGATCGGCTTGTAAAAGTCATGGGGTTCCTGACTGACCTAAAGGTTTATAATTATCATTGCATCATTAGCTAAATCCAGAATTTTGTTTCAGAATCTGAGACAAAGTTACCGGATCCCTTTAATGGATTTGACCTTAATTGATCTTAACCAAGAAATGATTTTGTTTGCCTTCAGGAGTGGTATGTATCCCACGTAGAGTCGTGTTGCTGTGGAAACGGTCCATCATCATCCAGTAGAGACTGTGCTACCATGTTGTCCAGGCTTTCCTCTGAAGACATCATGGCCATTATGACGCGTGAGGTAAAATTATCCTCCTGCTTTTAATTATACTGGTGAATGGTGGGGGAGGGGGGGGGGGGGTAGGGGATACAATTGTTTTCAACTGGACCTGACACGAAGACGAGATGGAATGGAGTCAGCCCTTAAGTGATATACAAATTATTTGCAATGGCTTTGATTCAAGTTGCGTTTTACAAGAAACCTGATTCTAATCGTGCAAGTCTTTCATTATCTATCACATATTAATAAAGGACTTTGACCACACGCTGATCGGTGAGTGCATCAGCTTAGGGTTAGCTCGCACCCAGGTCGGAGCATCTGAGCACGGTCAAACCCCACCCAGCACTCAGCCCTCCAACGCTACCCCATCCAGCACCGCACTCTCATCCGGTGGTGAACACCCCCTGCAGTCCACGCCCCTCGACGCCCTCCTGAAGGCATCCATGCCGACCCTCATCACGCACCTGAAGGCGTTTGCTGCCCTCGTCCCACGACCGCACCAGATCCTGGAACCGGCCTCGGAGAGCCAGGAGGCCAAGGACTACTATTCCAAGATGATGGAATGCTTTCAGGATCCGTTGTGGTGTAATCAACTGGATGATGTCATCTGGGCGTTATCCAGATACTTCGTGGCGTGTAGGACGTTGAAGCTTGATTTGGATATGGACGCTTCTGAAAGCATGATGTCTCTCACTATCTCAGCTCTAGAGGTAGGACTTGAGGCTTTCCATCTTAAACACTTATATCCCATTTTAAAGTTGTTGTTCTTTTACTCTCGTTGTGTATTTTTAAAATATTTCTCTAAAGATATTGCTATTGACTATATGCAGCTCATTATGTACAAATGTGGATGAAGTATGTATGAGCATGCAAGGATGAACTGATTAAATTTTGGGTGTAAGAGGTCAAAGGTCAAATGTTACAGGGTCATAGAAGTGTGAAAAATTCCAAATAATACCTCGTTACCGGGATAACTTGAAAAGCATTGAAGCAAATCAAACCAAACTTGGATGAAGTATGTATGAACAAACAAGAATGAACTGATTAGGTTTGGGTTGTAAGAGGTCAAAGGTTTTAGGGTCGTAAAAGAGTTTTTAAATTCCAAAAAATATTTTATTGCTGTGTTAATTTAACAAAAAATTCAACCAATGTCAATCAAACTGGGATCATGTATGTAAAACTACTAAAAACGAAAATAAATCATTTGGGTTTACAAGGCATTATGTTAAGGGTCACAGGATCATTGATCAATAAAAATAGAATATAGTCGGATGCATTTCTTATTCATCTTGATTTTTACGTATTTCGTATTTTTCTATAGTATGTGATTTGTAGAATATTGTGCACTGTCTATGGATAACTCTTATAACTATTATCGTAGTATCCATACCCCCTTATAAAGCAATAAATCCAGGAAACTTATTCTGTATTTTCTTTTCTTTTGTGCAGTTGGTGAGTTGGAGTATATCGGAGGGTAAGCCGATATCTTCCGCCCAAGCTCTCCATTCGATAGAGTGTACAGCTGAGATACTCCAGCACCCTGAGCTCTCAATTGTGATTGGTGGTTCCGATCATGTGACTTGGTTCTGTTCAGCTATTGGCTGTATCCATCATATCATCCAAGCAGGTAGGTGGGCATGGCATATCCAAGAGAAGGTTTGAGTTCTGAGCGAAGATGACAAATAATAAACTTTCCAAGTCTTGAAGTTGAAATGTCCCGTGAAAAGAATTTCTATTGAAGTGCCCTCCTATTCAAAATATGATAAGAAACTACTAACATTTTGGACCAAACTTTGACTTGTGTGTATAGTTCCATATAGCCATTTCTGTGTGCAGTGCCTGTGATTTTCATCAATATCCAAAGAGAATCATTCTATGGTTGTCCATTTTATGAGCATTGAATTTCAACTTTATTTTTCCTCAATTAAACTCACTACCCTTCAAGTGTCGTTAAGATATGACGCGGCAAAACCGCCGCAATTTTTTTGTTTTGATGATGTCAAGTGTAATCTGTTTTGCGGTGGTTTATTGGGCCATAATTAGATGATTCTTTAGAAAGTGGAAAGAGGCACAGTGTTAATCACTTTCAATTTGTGTATTTCCTTTTGATGTATTTCTATTTATTTACCCATTTATCAGGGAAAGTGTGGAAGGAAGAACATGAGCCTTTCACGGTGCCAAAGCTTCAAGAAATGCCCGGCTCAGATTCAAGTAAGCAGAAAGATTTGTCATTGCTCTCTCAGCTTCTGTCCATGTCTACATGTTTATGTGTATGTACATGTATCAATGAAAGTGCATCTGTCTGTCTAGCATGTATAAGATACATATATACTGTAGGTTTAATTATAAAATTGTTATAATTTTTCTCAACATTTAAAAGGGTCATTATGGGCTTCTTAAATTCATGCACATGAACAGTATGCCTCCTTCCATCAAGTATTGATTACACTCAAAAAGTATTTAAAAAAAATAAATAAAAAAAAATCATGTTTCTTTAGAGAGGACCTGAAATGTAGGAAAGCCACATCCCATGAGTCCTAAGAACTTGTTGCATTCCTTATGTAGAGTAGGGGGAACCCTTGGTGGAAATGAACATGTGTACCTGTACTACCTGGAGGAGAAACCTGAGCATTTCAGTGGTTAAAGGTGATTTTACTCTCTGAGGCTTAGGTGATGCCAACAAAAGAATGATAATAATAAGAATACATGTAAACTTCATTTGAACATAATTCAGTGGATGGATTAAAGTTTCAGAGATAATTCAAATTAAGACAATGTTAACAATCTGTTTGTGATGTACTGTTGCAGGGTTTGACCACCAGCTCCAAGCCTGTCACCGGATATCTGAACTGGTTGAGCTCTTGAACGAGAACCCGTCCCCTAAGGATGAACAAGCCTACCTCACCAAGACCTCTCAATTCCTCAGAGAACCCATCAGGAGGGTAATGGTTGGCCTCGCCCGTCTGCCACTGGTCAATGGGTTCGCCAGGACCCCTCCCCTCCTGTGGAAGATGGGGTGGTGTCCTAGCCCCCTGGAACGTGCTCAAACCAACCTGCCCCCTATCCCCCTGGAGTTCCTCAAAGAAAAGCCGGTGCTCAGGAGCTTCATACAGCGGGTCAACTCAATAGGTAAGTCATTACGTCACTTGTAATAGTATAAGCACTGCAGTCTGTATTTGGGGGGGGGGGGGGGGTCTGTATTTTAAGTTTAATTTGTCATTATGTCATTACGTCTTTTGGCTTCTGTATTATTTTGTTGTTTACAAAGGTTTGTGATGTTGACTTTGACTGTTTACTGATGTTCATATACCGGTAGTCAAAACTCTCTATTGAGGTCACCCAAGGAAGACTGAGAAAGTGACTACTGTATACAGATGGCCTTCCTAGACAGATTCCACAACACATGTAGTATTTCTTTCATGAGGGGAATCAAATAAATTTCCATTATAGACAGGTGGCCTTTAGGCCAAATAAAAAAACAAACATGTTTAGCGTCCTGTTTTTTCGAAAAATAGGAAGGAGGAGGCCCTTTTTATTTCAAAATGGCTGCTCAAAACGCTCGGTACATTTTCCCCGACAGTCGGGCTATTTTTCAAGATGGCCGCCAACATTTTTTTTTTTTTTTTAAAAATCAGAAATAGATCCATTTTAGCAGTGTTTTTCGTGTTTTTTTTCTTAAAAAAAAAAAAAAATCCCCCCCCCCAAAAAAAAAAAATTCCCCCCCCCCAAAAAAAATAGGAGGCGGCCCCCAAAAAGGAAGCGGGCGGGGACGCTAAACATGAATATTTTTTTAAATGGCCTTATAGAGAGGTGACAACTGTAAACAAATATTTTTCTTCAGGATTTGGTAAAGTAAGGGTGTAATTTTTTTCACACTTATATTTAACTAATTTATTGTTTGAGCTTTCCAGAGCTAAATCGCTCAGTGCTCCCGTGTATTTTTGTTGTTGCTACCCCTCAGACAAGTTTGACTGTACTTCATAGCATCCTTTGTGATTTTATGAATGTCTGTATACAATATACTAGAAAAATCAAATTGGCATGTTTCTGTTTTTATGCAATCTTATCCTTTCTTGAAATGATAATACCCTTTCTCTTTACTCTTTCTTTAGGATGGACAAGTCGCTTCCAGTTTGAGGAGACATGGGCCTCACTGTTAGGTCTGTTGAATCCTGCTGAGAATCCTGAAGATGTCATGTTGGAGGTAGGCTTACTCTCACTACATGTACAGTTTGTATATCTCTTTCAAGACTGGCATTCCTTATTTTGTTGTTTGGCTGATTAACTTCTGATTCAGAGCCCTAAAAACATACCACAGCCCCATCTATAAACAGTTGCGATTAATTGTATTGCAACTTATTTGTGATTGATGTCCATGACAACTATGTTCATAAGATATAGGAGACTGCAAAAGTTGCGAATGATTGGAGGTACCAGGCAAGAATTGATTCCTTGAAATTTGTAAGTGGGTAATAACAATGTAGCACCAAGGGAGTGTTTCACAAAGACTAAGATTGACTTTAAGTTGGACTTAACCCTATTTAGCCCAGGGGGGGGGGAGGCTTTAGAAGCCCCCTCCTCGACATTTTTCGCGATAATTTTTTAACGCAAGAAAATCTTGCACTGAAATTTTGTGACTTTTTTCTTTCGAGTCTTGCGCATCTTTTGAAAGAATTTTTTTGAAAATCGGACCTACCATTACAAAGTCACGTGTCCTTTTGTCTTTGCATGTCAGCCCGAAAATCGCTCATTTATGTGATTTGTGTACAAAACATATGGAAATCTCATTTTTCAAATAAAGAGATAAAACATTAGTTATTTGGTCTTGTTTATAGTTTAGGTGTTTATTTTGGGGTCAAAATAGTTGAATTATAGTTGGAAATGAAATAAAACAACAAAAACAATAAAATACATAAGTAAAAAAAACAAAGAAATACATAAGAAATTATCAAAACAATAGATAACATAAAGAATAACCCTGGTTTTTCAATTTTTTGTGTTGTTTTATTATTCCAAATGGTCTAACAAATATATGTGGTGAGAAAAAATGCTTAAATATGAATAATGTCTGATTTATGGGCAAAATGTGAATTGTATGACCTTATTTGCATAAATTACCATAAATATGCAAATGAGTGAATTTTTCAAAAAATTGAAATTACCATAGTATTCTATACAATTCACTTGACATGTATGCAAATTTTCGCGGCGATCGGGCGTTTCACGGCCGAGATCATAGGGGGGGGGGGGGGGCCTTAGAAGCCCCCCCCCCCCCCCGGGCTATGCAGTTTCAAAATAGCCCGGGCTAAATAGGGTTAACTATGGCAGGCTGTTCATGCCACTGTTTACTCTCACCATTTACTGGCATCGGTCTCTCAAAGGACGTACAAATCATGGTCATAAATCTACAGAATTTACAATTTTTGATAGTTCATTATTGAAAGGAAAAATATTATCTAAAGATAAGAATAGTGAGAGCAACTAGTGGCATGAATGGCCTGCCATAATTAAGTCCAACTTAAAGTCGATCTTAGTATTTGTGAAACACTCCCCAGGAGTTGCTATGTGCCAGGCACGAGCTCTAAACAAGAACCCATCATTCTTATTTCCTTTTGTAGGAAGAGATGGAGCAGAGTGAGTTGATGTGTTTAGCCATACAAGGGATCTCCTCCCTGCTCCTGAACACCATCCTACGCCCATCTGCCGGTAACCCCACCAACAGCCGACCCCTCTGTATCCCACGACATGACAGCTTACCCTTCCTTGCCACTCAGAAGGGTCAGAGGTTAGGTCGGCTCAGGGTACTCGTGGAACGAGAGATGCAAGCTATGCAGTCAACAAGGTCAGTCATGATTGTTTGCTTGTTGGTCCATTAGTTCGTTCGTCTGGCCAATCGTTAGTTCCTTCAATCGTCCGTTTGTTTGCTGGTCATTTTATCAATATTTAGAGCATATAAATCTTTCTAAATATCACATAATCATTGTATGCTATTGTAGCATGTTTTGTTGGAGCAAATTGAAGTTTTCTTGGTTTCACATTTGACACTAGTGAACAAATGAGGAACATCAATGTAACAGACAAATAAAAAATGTATTCTCATTTTATAGAAATGTTCATGAATTTAAAATTTGGTATCCTTAGAAAGGATGATAATTTTTCTCTAATGTTATTACACAACATTTTGTAATATATGTTAACATGGTTTATATAAAGAAGTGCAAGCATTTGAAAAGTAAGCATAGTTCAAGTTTTGGTAATATCTTCAAGTTTGGCACTGTAATGACATTGACTTTGGTAACACAGGTCTCAAAAGAGTTTGGTACCTGCTACAAGTACAGCCATGGAAGGACCGTTTGATGAGATGCTGACAGCTAACATGGAAACAGAGGGTACTCAAGACCAGTTCACCCTGGGTCAGGTGAGGCACTTGGTGAAAATACGGAGACCATTTTCGTAATATAACAACAAATTATGCATTTTTGAAGCGCCTTGATACAAACTATTTAATTCACCTGTCATGAATAATTGTATGAATAATTGTATTTCAATAGTCAGAATGCGAATTGTGTACATCAATTGGTGCTAGGTAGGAAAAGCATTAGGGCTTATCCCACCTAGCAACATGTAATATATGCAATTTGCATTTTGACTATTGAAATACAATTATTTGTATTAGGTGAATTAAATATTTTGTATAAATCTGGTTAAATTATGAAAATGGCTTATTGTGGAGATGGTGTTTCAATAAGCCAGTTCATAGATACAATCTGGGCATGGGTAGATGAGGGTCATTTGTATTAAAATTGTAAAGCCCACCTAGACAAATAATTCTTCCTTAGTATTTGTGCAGAATGCTGCATTGAGCTGTGTGTATAAGGACAAGCCTATGGTATTTTTTCCAGTACTTTAATGACCCAATGGATATTTCAAGTTGACTGCCCTTAGAGCTTGGAATCAGCACAAAGAACAAGGAAAATAGCACTTGTAATTTCTTTATTCTTAATATAAAACGTCTTAATTTATAAATATGACTGAATACAATGAACCTGCCCATAATCAAATATTTAATATCAGAAAGAAAAAAAAAGGAAATGAAGATAGACTAGAATACCATTCACTCTTCTTTCCCCCCTCCAATGTAGATCTCTGTCCATGGCATCTGGGCAATCAACAACATGATGCTCCCACTCGCTGAAGACCCGAACCAGAACCGGTCAGAAGCCAGCATCATCCCCCTGGGTCGTACAGCTATCCCTGCTGCCCTGAGCAGGGTTCCGTCCAATCTTGATGTCCACTCTTGCCTGGTGTTACTCCTTGAGGTGTATGGTCAGTGGCTTGCCCCTGGCTCGGCCCGCCGGACATCACTCATGCTCCTCTGTGAGACCATCAAGTCGGTAAGAATTTCTTCAATTACATCTATTTTTTTTTTTGAGGGAGGGGGGGGGGGGGGGAGGTGAAATCAAGCGACTGCCTTACTACCATTTCCTTTAATCATGTTGTTTGTTTGGAGCCGGAAGGGCGTTAACTCAGTGTAAAGTGGTATTGTTAATGCCAATTTGTCTCTTTTTGATATACATGTAATATGATTTTATCTTCCATCACACATTATGAAGGGCAATTTCATTCGGATACATGTATCATTTTGTATTTTTCTGAAGGAAAGATGCTTCCTGTATATACATGTATTTCTCAGCTCAACTTTTCTTAGATGTTAAGTAACATTTCTTTTGACTTTGCCCAAACGTGAATTACATAGAATACTTTTTATGTAATCTGTGATATGAGGAAATACATTTCAATGGTAAATGGAGGAGAAAATCAGTAATGATATTGACATCAATGAAAATGGTATTTGTAGCAAAACTATCATGAAAACAAATTATTATTGGAGAAATTGATTTTATTATGAACATCTGTATAATAAGTTAGGAAAGATAATAAACTAATGTATAGATAATTTTGAACGCATTGAACTGTATTTCTTTAAAATTTCTGAAAGTCACTAAATTATACTGACCTAATGGTTACCAATTATATGACATGACACCCTGCATCCATTTCCCTTCAAACAGGTACTTCTAATCTCGGATGTCTTCACTGAGCGATCTCAGTTTGAATGGATGTATGAGACTCTGCTGGAGCTTAACAAGATTCATCCGGTGGAAGACGAGTTAGTCACGCAATATGTGATTCCAGGCATCTGTAAGGCTGCTTCCGTTCTAGGAATGGTAGGTCATCATTAAACAAAATAAATAGTAAAAGGTATGGGGGATCATCCTAATTGTGATGGTGATGATAGTGGTGATGATGATGATGATGATAATGATAATGATGATGATAATGATGTTGATGATGATGATTATAATGATGTTGATGATGATGATGATAATGATGTTGATGATGATGATGATAATGATGTTGATAATGATGATGATAATGATAATGATAATGATAATGATAATGATAATGATAATGATGATGATAATGATGTTGATGATGGTGGTGATAATGATGTTGATGATGGTGGTGATAATGATGTTGATGATGGTGGTGATAATCATGATGATTATGATTAGATCTGCTCAGACAATGTTTAACAAAAAGAAAGAAATATATCTTAAGATTTTTTTTCTGTTTCCCTTGGGTAGCCTCAATAGATAGATTTGACTACACATTCAGATGCAAGTTTACTATACAAATCTTTACATGCTTCTCTTACAGGACAAGGATGTCTCTGAGAAGGTCAGCAAGCTACTTGAGGTCACGTTAAGAAGCACACATCTTCCAAGCCGAGTGGGGGCGCTCTACGGGGTGCTTTACATTCTAGAGTCGGATGCTGTGGAGGATATCCAAGTCTTTGTTCCTATGGTAACTGATTATATCGCAACGAACATCAAGGCCATCTCAAAGTAAGTGAAAGCTTATGAATGACAAAGTTTCATTACAAGAGTACATTAATATCATATAATTAAGGGAAGAATGGTACTACCAGAAGCATACAGAAAATATAGAAATTGAAGACCCCAATTTATCTTTCTTTCTTTTATTTAATAGAGACTCTGAGAAAGTACACACATAGCCCTTTGACGACTGAATTATTTTATTCAGAGGAGCCACCTCCTTCCCATAGCCAATGGCCTTAACCCTTACTGTACTGGGGGGGGGGGGGGGCCTGGGAGGCCCCCCCTTGACATTTTCGGAGATTGCGCCGCAACCGCTCGGAATTTTGAATTGTCGTTTCATGACTTTTTTCCCTCAAGTCTTACGCACATTTTGATACCATTTTCGTCGAAATCGGATATACCTGTAAGGCGTTACATAACAATTAGTATGCGCATGTCATCAAAAAAACAAACAAAAAATAAAAATCGCATCAAAATTTGCATAAATTATCATTATTAATTACATTAAAATAACTTTTTTGTGTTAAAAAAGAAGTTTCATATGAATAATGAGTTATCACATTCAAAAAGTGGAGTTTGACACGTTTTCTGTAAAACGCATAAAATTAGCGCATTTTGCATAATTAATTAGGCTAACAACAAAAATTTGCATATTCGGAAAAAACTAATTATACCATCTGGTTCCTTACGTAGATATATACAAACATGCAAATTTTCGTGTTCATCGGACAATCGACGACCGAGATCATAGGGGGGGGGGGCCTCCCAGGCCCCCCCCCCCCCCCCCAGTCAGTGGGTGCTCAAAATAGCCCAGTACAGTAAGGGTTAATTATGTGTAGTGTTTACAAAAAAAAAATATATATATATATATATATATATATTTTTCAAATTCTATAATGTTTAATTCTCAAATAATTTGTTTGGATTGGGATAAAAGAAGCCATTACACATGTGTCTGAAACAAGGGGACTCTTGTTTTGATATGTTTCCTCAGAAATCATGTTTCTTAATTTATGTTTTGGGGAAGCATCGGTATGTTTCAAGTGCACGACTCAAGCCTCTGGTCCACGTAAACTCTTGGAAACGTTTTTGACTCTTTGACTGTGGAGTATATAATACATGTATATATACATGAACACTCTGTGTGTGAAAAATATTGATTGTTGCAATCCTAGCTTTGTCTCATTTGTTTATGTAAGTTGGTAAAGAGTTGGAACTATTTGTTAAAATTTATTTTATTATGTTGTTGATTTTGCAGTAGCAGTAGTTCAGCTTGTCAGAAGCATGTCCTGGTGATGCTCTCAGTAGGGTTTTACATCATGGAGTACTACTCGGATCTTACTGCAGGATCAGACTTCACCAAAGACATTCTCCAGGTTAGATACAGTGTACAGATATGTATTTGAGCTTCTTGGCTGGCAGGATGTTGGTTTGATGTTGGAAGTGATAAGGCTTGGTGGTGGTGGTGGTGATGATAATAATAATAATAATAGTGGGTTCTTGTATAGCGCTCATGTCAGTCAGATTTGACCCTCCTGGCGCCCCCGATTATTACCCTGGCTTTAGCAAGGCATTGAAGAGGATGATATGGCTGGAAGTTATTGTGGTGGTGATGATGATAATGATGGTACTGGTGATGATATCTATTGGTGATGATCGTGATGATATTAGGGCTGATTTTGATCATTGAGGTTAGATGGTGATGGCAGTGATGATGGTAGTGGTAGTGGTGGTGGTGGTGGTGGTAATGATGATGATGATGATGATGATGACATGCATCTTGTAAGACGAACTGTTTTGTGTGATATTTATCTTACATTTTTGGGATTGATACAAGTAGTTTCTTGTGATGATGATGATGTCGATGAAATCAATAATCATATTTATGAGAATGTGGATAACGATGATGACCATGATGATGATGATGACGATATAAAGTATTTAAGATCAACAATAAAAAAAAAAGCTGTATATAAATAATTGATACATAATACTGTACATGTATGTCCAGTTTTATCATTTACAGTGATAATGAAAGATATGCATACAAATAACTACATTATGACTGACTGAATAAAATCCATCTTGTGTTCTCATTTTCAGCAATGTGTGACGATGGTGCTTATGAGCGATGAGTCTACCTCGTGGTTGGTTTACCATGCGATTATGGTAGGCTTTGAGAGACTCCTGGTGGCACATGCACTGGGCTCTCAGGAGAGAGATATGCTCAAGAAGCTCAGCGTTGACAGGTGAGAACTCTTCAGATATAATGATGTTGATGAAATGGAAGGTGGTGATAATGGTGGTAACGATGATGATTATGATGATGGTGACAATTATGATGATGATGATCATGATGATGATGATGATGATGATGATCACAATGATGATGATCACGATGATGATGGTGATGATGATGATCACCATGACTATGATAACCGTGATGATAACTATTAAAAAAAACAGAGAAAAAAAAGCATTTAGCTTTGTGAGGTCAGGCGTCAAAGGTCACAGGTTTATGGATCAAAGAATGTACATATAGGGCAGAGGTATATTAGAGTTGAGTCTAATTCATCTTGCTCTTGTTTACATCTTTTCTATAGGAACATACATGTGTATTATCCTATGAATCCAAATGTATACTAGATATTTTGCATCTGGCTCTTCCAGGTTGTGTCTACCCTCCCCCATGCATGCCCTGTCCGCACTAGGCCTGCTGCTGACAAGCATGTACACTGCTGAAGATGGCAGAGGGGTTTCGTCAGATGATGATGACATCCACCATGAGATGCAGCCCCAGGACCCGGAAGAAATACTGCTAGCCATGGAGAGAGTCTCTATTATGTTTGATAGGTTAGTCTTGCAATATATACTGATGTTTAAAAAAAAAGTATGAAGTATTGCAATGTTGTTTTTAAGAATGTCTCCAAGGATCAAACCTATTTCGAACAGGTTGACTATCCGTCGTCAGGAGTGGATAGTCAACCTAAGGATAGCGACGGATAGTCAACCTGTAGGAAACGTTGAGCCACTCCTGCCAGTCATCCTCTCCAATCAGCGCTATAGTTCTCCTTAGAACTAAAAGCTAAGAAAGATAACTAAGTCTTTTTCAAGACTACACCAACAGTCCTCTTCAGGACTACACACCCTCAAAAAAGATTACCGAGGGTCCTTTTCAGGACTCCTTAATCCTCCCTCTCTCTTTCACATGGTGCATCCGCAAGCCTACTGTATATGCAAACCTATTGTTGCAGGTGACAAGTAGAAGCATTTTTTTTTGCATAGTTTCTTGCTTTTCTTCAAGTTTCAACTTTGAGTCAAGTACATTGAAATATATTAAGTGTTATGATCTTATCTAGTAAAAGCAGAGCAAAAGGTATGTAACTATGCACTGCCCCCTCCCCCGACCCCTAAAGCCCCCCCCCCAATATTTTGTGTATATACTATATTGTTATTATATATTATGTATTTGTTTCATAAGTAAACAAGTTTCTCACTTTCAGTGTATGTCTATGAATAAAAACAAAGACATTTATATGACAATGATTATGATAATAATAATAATAATGTACATAAGTATATTATACAAAAAATATAACAAATTATTTCTGTGTTGAGTACTTGAGCATACATTTATCATCAAGATTTAAATGTTGATCAATGAACATTCAAACTTCCTATTACAGGATACGGAAGGGTTACCCCTCAGAAGCGAAGGCCGTTGCGTTCATCCTTCCTCCATTCCTGAATGACTTCTTCCCACCTCAAGACATCATGAATAAAGTGATAGGAGAGTTCTTATCCAATCAACAACCTCATCCCCAGCTCATGGCAACCGTCGTCTTCAAGGTTGGTCACGCTGGAATCTTATAATAATAATAATAATATACCGTACTTATATAGCGCATATCACAATATGTCTCTTTGCGCTGTAAGAAAGAAGAGTGAGAAGAGTGAGGTTTGCTCAACATACTTCCTCTCGTTAACATTGGAAAGTATTTTTGAAAAGAAACGTTTTATGACATAGCTTAAAGTTGTCAACAGTACCACAATTTTTGTCTCGCCTGCGTAGCAAAAAGCGAGACACAGGCGCCGCTTTTCCGGTGACGGCGACAGCGACGGCGGCGTCAACATCAAAAACTTAACCTAAGGTTAAGATTTTGAATTTTTTATATCATTTTGAAAGTATAAGTTCTTAGTCAATGAAACTTGGACTATAGGGTTATCAAGTCTCCCCAATCATGTGAGTAGAATTTCAGGTCACTAAGTTAAGGTCAAAGGTCATTTAAGGTCAACCAACTTAGACTATGTTGTGGCATCAACATCAAGATTTTCAAAATGCTTCTTCTTCGTTATTTTTAAACCGATTTTGATTCTGATTGTTTCATATGATAGGGCTAGGTGGGGGATTTAAAATTTCTACACAGAATCGTGAAATTCATTATCTATGCTAATTTATGCAAATTTATTCGAAATCACAAAAAAGGCTTCTTCTCCTTCATTTCTCGACCGATTTTGATTTGGTTTGCTTTATATCGTAGAGCTAACTTTGATACACTAAATTTCTACACAGAATTTTGAAAGTGTTCTCCGTTAATTAATTATGGTAATTTATGCAAATTTATTCCAAAAATAACAAAAATTGCTTCTTTTCCCTCATTTCTTGACCGATTTTGATTTGGTTTGCCTTATCTGGTAGAGCTAAATTTAGAACACTAAACTTACGCACAAAATTGTGAGATTTTGCTCCATTGATTATTAATGGTACTTCATGCAAATGAAATGAAATTATGTCCCTTCCAGGGCATCAAATTTTTATTTTTTGACCAGTTCAAAAGTGTACCACCTAAAATTTTCGATATTTGTTGTTGCGAGATGCGGATGAGCGCTACGTCATTGACGTTCTGGTTTATCATATTGAATTGCGTTATGCAGGTGAGACCGCCGAGAGCGTTTCCCTTGTTTAGATTTTGCAGTAGTTTATCCTTCTCATTCATTAGTGAATTGATAATAGTTGTAACAATTTATATAGCGTCTTTACTACTGGATGCTTACTTACGGTACTTACTTGCTTAAGTCGGGTCAACTGCCCGAGCTGTGATGGCCTTCCACACATTCCTGTCCAGCATGGCTGCTTTTACCTCTGACAGTTCAAGTCCCGTGTCCTTCTTGAGTAGGTCTGTATAGGTAAGATGAGGTCTTCCAGGTTTCCTCTTCCCGTGTTTACGTTTCCAGAGTAGAAGCTGAGATATTGGTTCATTGATTTTCCTACAGCTGTGGCCTGCAAAACGTAGTCTTCTTTCCCTGATCTTTTCTGATACTTTTGGTAGTTTCCCGTACAGCTCCTTATTTGTCATATGCTGACTCCAGTGCACGTTGAATGCTGTCCTAAGAAGTTTGGTGTAGCAACCATCTAATTCCTTTGCCAACTTTGTTGTAACTGTCCATGCTTCGCAGCCGTATAACAGCACAGATTCAACTGTAGCAACAAACAAACGTTGTTTGAACTGCCTGTGAAGAGAAGATTTCCAGATTCTTCCAAGCTTACTACATGCTCTCTATGCTGCTGCCTTACGAGCTTTCACATTTTTTTCTGTGCTCACTACTGAATAGAAAAGAAAAAAAAAGTCATTTACTTAACAATTATCTGTAACTAAACAGAAATCATCCCATTGACGGATCACTTTCTCTCATATTCATTCCATGACGGGATTCATCCCATGATAGGATTCATTCCATGTATACATTTTTTGTAGAATTTTAGTGATTTGTAAAGAATAAAGGTTGACACTTTTTGCCCTATAAATCAAGGCATTGGGTAAAAGTTTAAGTGTACCAATCGACTGATAAAATAATCTGTGCACAGCTAGAATGAATAAAATCAATCTAAAAAAACTTAGCTGGCGCTCTATAGGTTAACGGAGATATGAAGGAATAGAGAATCACATAAAACCCCCCTGCAGTCTGATTTGGGTTTCGTTCGGGCCCTATGCTATGCAAGCATGTATGCATACCTCGACTAGACTACGCAACAATTCATTTTTATATTAAATGAGAGTACATTGTATATTTAAAATGCAATATCTCTTTGGATATATAATATTTGAAGCTCATAATTTGACTACAGTATAGTAACTTTAACCAGTTTAATACATCAAGAGCACAACATGTTTTGGTGATTGGGATTTTTTCTTTATGAACACAAGCCAAAGTGACTATTCCGTTCCAGGTAATTCATCAACAATTACAATATAACAATCAATGATCTTTATTCCTTCATGTCACAGGTCTTTGGTAACCTCCACCGGAATGGCCAGACCCAGTCCGTCCGTGACTGGGTGATGCTGTCACTCTCAAACTTCACCCAGCGTACACCGGTTGCCATGGCGATCTGGAGTCTGACATGCTTCTTCATCAGTGCCTCCACGAACAAATGGCTCAGGGCCTTGTATCCTTTCTTTCAACAAATTGATTAACAGTATTTACGTATATGCCACAATGAAAAAAATGTGTTCATTCAGAATACTTATTTTGATGTATTGGGATGTTGTATTTTATAGAAGGGGAGATTTATTTGTAAATTGTCATTTGTCATGCCTTAGTTTATTCGTGTAATGTTCCGATATTTGACGCAATTGACATGTGATTATAGACTTTTTTCTCATCGTGATATTCCAAGAAAATCCACGCCATAAACTTTATTAACTAAATAAGGCAGAGGCACATCCTGGAGACGCAGTCTCGTTTGTCTTTCTTTGTTTTGTTATATGAATACTTTAGGACTATTTTGGTATATTGTCTTACCAGTACACTTTTAAATTTTACAAGTACATATGCAAGGAACATTGATATTTTTGCTGTTTCTTCTTTGGCGCCAAGTGCTGTCTCTTTCATTTTCATGAAGCAGGCTCTACAAGGTATACCAGCATGTACATTTAAATCCCTCTCATTTTGTTCTCATTGAGGTAAAATAATAGGTAAAATAGTGAAATATAGTAGGTGACGTATATATTGGTTACATTAGACAGTATATCATTACACATGATCAGAACATACTCATGCATTGAGAGGTGATGTTACAGAAAAGCTACAGCCTTAGCATAGCTCGATGTGCTTAAAGCCCAGTTGTTGTTGTCATCATGTCTACAGTATGTTTACATTCCTTGACCTTTAACCTATAATCAGACTGAGTCATGTCATTAATAGAATGGGGAAATTGGAGCCTGTGGATCGCAAGTACTTTATCCTTGCAGCCAAAGATTTCTACAATACTCAGGTGAGATATGGCTTGATATGTTCTACTTTAAAAGACATATACTCAGCTGTCTCCTTGTACATTGCTTCATAATTCACTTACATCAATGAAAGTCATCCTGGTTGTTTGTCTGACACAGTTGATGCAATTTTTTCCTGCTGGATAGGACTTTTTTGATTATTTTGATTATAATTCTAATTCCCCTCCCTTGTGATTAATTACATTCAGTATAGATTAGGGAAAGATAGAAAAAACTAAAATAAAAACAGGAGTGCAGTATATTGTCTTTAAAAAAAATACACCCCATGTACAGGTACATTGTTGCATCTCTTTTAAATTGCATTATAGGTGTACTACCACTGATAGATACTGTCCTTTATTGGATTTATGCTTGTATAGAATTACAAAAAAGAAGCAAATCATTAAAACAATCTTAATTTTTTTAGTCACCACTTCATGTGAGCATATTCAAATTTTCTCTCTTCAGGTTATTGATGAAGCAAGTCGGAGAGCCTTCACCGCTACATTCCAAGCAGTCAGTACAACGGATGCTGCCTATGCACTACTTGCATAGATCTCACTTCAGACTTTACCTACTGGTAGCTGAAAGTTCTAGAGAGGAACGGTCCTGTTTAAACAGGATGTCAATCTCAATTCAGACTTTACCGGAACCATACCTAGCTGATAGTTCTAGAGAGGAACAGTCCTGTTTAATAAAGAAGATAGTAATTATCGGTAGTATTGGACGAAAATGTTCTAGTCAAACTAGTAATAATTGTGGAGCACCAAGAGCGTCAAGTCTGACAGACATGAGCGCTATACAATTACCTACTATCATTATAATTATCATTATTATTATTATTATTATTATAGTATATGAGTGGCTCAAAACAGAGGATAAGCCTTAGGTATTCCCTGTACCTGTACTATTCACAATATACACATTGTAGAGTTATTGTGATACAAAGTTTGAAATATTTTATGTTCAAATGACGATGCTAGTATGAAAAGTGTTCGTATGTGGAAAAATATGATTGAATGATAGATACACAGGTTGTAGTAGAATAAGAAGCAGAGTGAAATGGAGTTACTTTATTTATTCACATAATTTCTATGTTTTGGGTACTTTGGTTTAGATATATACACTTATCTCATCAGGAGCAGAATACCATTTTATCAAAAGAAAGCTATCATAATAATAATCATTCCTTTTGTGTATATGAGTTTTTGCAATTCAGATATCTATCTCTATTATTATATTCAAAAAATGTTTATTAGAAAGGTACACAGTATATATGTCTTTCACGATACTTGTTTGTTTTTATCTATATATATGTTGATTTGTTGTGCGTGTGTAGATTCCGGTATGGTTTTATATTGTCAAGTTTCCCTCTCCCAATCAAGTTTAATAAGATTGCGGATGAAAAAAAAGATAGTATGGTTTCAGGTCCATGAACGGTACCTTCAGAAATATCCTCTGCTATTACTCTGTATGAAACATCAACTCTTTTGATATGATATATCCAAGTGATTGCAAAGTGGTCTACAATTAAGGTTTTCTGCAGTGAGTAACTGGCTACAGTTCACGTAACCTGAAGGTGCTATAGGGTTATTTAAATATGAAACAGCTTTCTACTTACCCGGTACTGGTTTCGATAATTTGATCAAACATAAAGTGACAATAATAAAGTAAAGATTCCTGTACTACTGTGTAAAGATGAACTGTACTGGCGTATGTCACAATTAAGGTATTCACCATTTGAATTTTGTAAGTTCTTTTTCAAGTAGTAAAATTCCAAATGAATTTTGTGAATTTTCCTGTCTTTCGTGAATACATAGATTAAACCATTATGAATGAATTATTTACAAATATTGTGCTTCACATGCTTTGCTGGTATGTATGCAGTAATTTATTTAAAAATTACAAATGTGTTTTGCACGATAAAGGTGCATTATTGTGGGATATATTTTAGAATTGGTATTGTTTTGGTGTATGCAGCTCTTAAGACGGTACTCATAATTTCAATGTACATGTACATGAAACATCAATGAGTTTGGTTGAATCAAGTATATTTCATCTTAGTTTTGAGCTATTTTATCGAGAGATGGAATTTATGTCATTTATCCATGGCCATTATTAAGACATGTACATGACAATGGTGTAAACGTTGAAATAAAAGAGAATCATTAAATATCATAGATCTTAAAAAGTCTATTCATGTATATCCAATTGAATGTTAGCCATATTAGTCTGCTAAGAATTTTGTATGATATGCACTGTTGATCCAATGCACTTGTTTTAAAGCCATACTGCATTAGAAGCACTACTGCAAAATCCCCTCTAGCCCCATCTCAGGTCAGTTGTAGCAGTATGGTCCCCTAACTTTCTGCTTCTCTAGCTGCGCTGTTGGTTCTCACATCGAGTCCTCTGTCTGCAAAGTGGAAATTAGGTATTGTGTTATGCACTGTTGGCAAGTTGACCATGAGATGGCGCTGTGCAATAAACAGTATGCTATTTCAGAAAGTTCTTCAGTTCAGTATCGCTTTAAAATGATTTTTTTTGTAACAAGGATTGAGTGAAAAAAGTGAAAAGAAAATGAGGGAGGGGTATACATAACTTCAACCTCCTTTAACATGTACATCGTACCTGCTTCATTTATGCCCCATCCCCACATATTTATTGTATTTATAAGTTTCATTAATCGGATGAATGAAAGACCTCCCTCCCCTCCCCTTCCCCTTCCCCTCCCCTTCCCCTTCCCCTTCCCCCTTCCCCTAATACTCTTACCTAATATTCTTACCTCACCATCATTATTGATATAATATTGTCTAGAGTGCTACATGTAACATCACATAAGATGTGTTGTGTGTGCTGCAAGTAGGTGAGTACTATATGCTTTAAAAGGCATTATACAAAGAGTATTATACATGTATGTACAAATGTATTTCCATTGCAGTAAGAAAACAGTAAGAAAAGTATTTAGAACATTTTTATGGTCTCATGTTTTAGAAGATTCAGAGCTATAACTTTATTTCTAACTCAATGTATGTTGCATAAGTTGTATGGTGTAAAAAAACATAATTGCACATGCTTTTATATATTTACAGCACATACCGGTACTGTTTTATAAGGTGTTTAGCCATAAGAAGGAATGGGAATATGACAACATGTAATGGCATCACTACTTAGCAGAGCAATGGTATGAATTCTGAAGAAACGGCAGATTCAAATGAAGCAGTCTTTTTTAACACATTCATTTCACTTAAGAACTTGTCAGATATTTCTCTCTATAGCTTTTCTTGATTATAACAAATATGGTGTAATATGGTTTGTTTTTACTTGACCGCTAAGAAACCATGTCTTTGCTTGTAAGTAAGCAAGCAGTGTATTCCTATCTGAGGGTGATTGGTAATAGAATTAATGCTTTACCAAAGCCCTGATATATCAACATTGTTTCAAACCTGGGACTACTTTACTACTGAGCTTTGGCCCCTCCATTAAATACAGATCATAAAGAGGAACATGATCTTTTTATGCTTGCCAAACTTGTAATTCTGCTCCTAAAAGTTCACACTGCTTGCCAAATTTGTATATCATTACACAACCTGCATGTTTCAGCCTTGTCTAAATCAATTACTATTATTTTAATCTGATATTAAAATCATATATCAATGGAATTTAATATTACGTCTACATGCCAGCATTTCAACACTTCAGAGTCAATTTTCAGGCTCACTGTGTGAAACCTACTCTATGTCAGTATGTTCCTCTATGATCTTTTTCACAGTGACCTCTTGAATTTCTTTTGTATATTAGGTCATAGAATGGTGAATGAGTCAAATAGCCAGTTCAGACTAGAAGAAATCTATACGATGAAACGTATAAAGAAACATATAATCATTGTATAATCGAAGGGGCATACAAGCAAGAAAAAAAAATGTACAAAGAAACGTAATAAGTATAGCTACAGTCTTTTTAAGAAGTCAATTGATGTGACAGTTTGCTAATCATTATAATGCCTTTACAAGAAGCCCCACCCAGTCATACAATTCTTGTTCAGACTAGAACTGGACCCTTAATCTATATTGAGTTTTTGTTCGAAATGATGCTCAGATGATTACATGTTTCACTATTCAACGATTTTGTTACATAACATTTCTTTATAAGAAGTTCAAACTATAGATAAAGATGATTAGATATATTGTGTATATAGCAAGATGTATATGACTATCTTATAGCTATAAATACTGTGAGTTTGAACGTAGGGCAGGTTATGATTCTCTGAACATTTAGAAGGAGATATAGTGTTGTCAATGATTGTAAAATGGAAATTTATCCATTCTATTGAAAAAATAATTATTTGATGTCTTGTTTTTCTTGAACAGATATAAAAATCAATTATACAAATTATTATCATGTGAATAATAAGTAATAAAACTGTATATTGAGAACATAATAAGTATTTTTTTTAAAGTGTGATCAATTTATTTATGCAGGAATTAAACTTATTGCATCTAAATAATGCAAGGAGATTCTAATGGGCAACATCTTTGAAAATAAAAGTGCCTACTTAATTTCAAGAAAATTTCCTATTTTTATTTTAGTATAGTTTAGAATTAACATGAATATGACACCAATTTAGGAAAGAACAGGAAGATTGTGATTGCGATTAACAACAAAAAACATAAAAAGCACAATAATTATAATCAGTACACAAAAAAACATATAATAATCGCCTCTTAATTATATGATAAACATTTTCTAGATGTAAATTGTTGTGCTCTACATTTCTCTGACAATTAGCAAAGAAAAAAGGTCATCACATTTTTTTTGGTCATAAAAGTAATCTTTTCATTAACAATATTTTTGTTATTATATAGGTTTTGATAATTTTATGAGTTGTCGTCTCAAAATTAACATGACTTTGGGAATATAACGAGCATGATTTAAGAAATATTCAAGCCGTACGTGTTCATATAGTGATTACAATTCATATGTTATTTGGACAGAGACAGGCGTTGATGCGTCTCCATCTGATAATAATAGGCCCAAAGTGTATGGTATATATACCGGTATATACAGCCAATTAATTAAGGCACTTTCCCCGATCCCGAAGTAATTCCGACCGTTATGCCAATTACGTAATCAACGCTGCTTTTAAACAAACTATACACTCTCTTTCATTAGACCAAGGGTATTACGTAATACACCCTTCTTAATATAGTAGCCTCTTGATGAACGCGACGCCATCGGCATGACTACATTACGCTAGTCCTGGAAAGTTGCATGAACGATTGATTTGACGATGGAGTTGATTTGAAGACCGAAATAGGTACATGTACATGAAACCGTCGCTTTAATTGTTCCGCATTATGATTGCTAAGCTGGTAAGTTTAATAACTTTAGTGTACAAAGCTTTGGTATTTGCTGTGTTGTCATACTTTCACTAAAATAACACTCTAATTAAAATATGTGAACGCAGATATGTTTTGTTCGTTGCAAACGGAACAACTCTCTAACTCGCACACCAGCGCACAGGGGGGGAAATGGCATCTGTCCCCGGCCCCGGCACACCCAGCTTCCAGGCTCTCGCGGGAGGCCGAAGAGTAATCTTTCACTTCAGTTTTTCACTTCTATTCAAATGTAAGGAAATACAGAAGTTTCAATAATAACAGGTCTATTGTCGAGATGTCTTTTTTTACAAAATAGTTCAGAAAAAACCCTGTACACGTAGAAAGTGTAAAAATTGGTACGTTGAAGGACCAAATAATTAAAGCTAGGCTTGTACTAAAATACTTGATGCCCTTTTGGCCTGCTATTGTGAAGTATAGTTGAAATATGTGCATGAACATTTTTATATTTTAAAACTCAGATGGAGGATAAAATAAATAAAAGAGCAAGAGAGATCGAGAAAGAGAGAGATTGTATGTAATTGGGTTTTGGAAGCCGACCTTTAACGTCCCCATTCTAAATACAAAGAGAGAGAGAGAGAGAGAGAGAGAGACCAAGAGAATAGTAGACACACAAGGAAAACAGAGAGGAAAATAATTTTTTATTTTTTTTTGCCAAACACAGAGGAATTAATACAGGAAAACAAGTGCAGTTGTAAAGATTGTTTGTGACTCGATCGTAAGTGACTATATAAACAATATATTATTTATGGCAAATTATACATAAAAAGTCTGGTGCCATGACTACATGTACATTATCATATATTATCCAGAAAGACAAAACAAGAACTGTTATCAGCCGGCCATTGATGAGAATCTTTGCTCAGGATGATACATTATTGTTTGACTGTGCAATGGGTTCTGTTTAACCAAGAGTAGAGGGTGACTACAGGCATAATCCTTTATTTTGGAAACAGGCTTGATATAACTGCAAATAAGAAAAAAGAAAGAAAAAAAATCAAATTCCAGAAAATGGTAGGTTGTAGATGCATCTAATTACTTTACTTTTTTACTTTATCAGCCGTTGTCAATCCACTGCAGGATGAAGGCCTCAGCATGATGTTTCCAAATGCCTCTGTTCAGCGCCTGTTGGTGCCAATTTGTCTGTCCCCAGAACTGTTGCAGCTCGTCTCGCCATCTTTTTCTTTGACGTCCCCTGTTTCGTTTTCCCTCGTATGGTGTCCAATGAGTGATTGCCGAGCTCCAGCGATTGTCTTTCCTGCGGCTGATGTGGCCTGCCCAATTCCATTTCCTTCTTTTCACTGTTTTAAGGATGTCCTGGACTTTTGTTTGTTCCCTGATCCATTTGTTTGTTTTTCTGTCTTTGTATGTGATGCTTAGAATACTTCTTTCCATGTTGTGTTGCGAGGCTGCTAGCTTTCTTTCCATTTTTGAAGTTAGCGTCCATGTTTCTGCAGCGTATGAGATTGCTGGGATGATGCACTGGTTATATACCTTCTTTTTCAGGCATAATGGAAGTTTGCCTTTCATGATGGTGCTGTATCTGCCAAAGGCTCGCCATCCAGCTTTGATTCTTCTTCTTATTTCGTTGTCTTGATTTTTGTCTTGGAGGGAGAAACGTTGTCCTAGGTAAATATACTCCTCTACTTGCTCCATTTTGGTACCGTTCACTTGGATTTGTTTTGGATCTTTGGCTGATCCTGCCATGACTTTAGTCTTCTTCATGTTCATTTTGAGGCCTGAAAGTCGGCTTGCATCGTCCAGTTCTTGTAGCATTATTTCGAGGTCGTTTAAGTTGTGAGATATGATGACAATATCGTCTGCAAATCTTAAGTGACTCATGTTTTCCCCGTTTATGTTGATTCCCTTTGATGACCAGTCTAATGTTTTGAAGATGCTCTCTAGGCAAGCAGTGAAGAATTTTGGTGAGCCGGTGTCTCCCTGTCGAACTCCCTTTCTTATCATGATTTTGTTGCTGGCCTTGTGCATTCTGACAGTGTTGTAGCAGTCTGAATAAATGTCTTTAAGGATTTTGATGTATGTATTGTTGATTCCTTGGTCTTGAAGTGCCTTCAGTACTGCGTAGGTTTCTACGGAATCAAATGCCTTTTCATAGTCTACGAATGCTACGCATAGGGGGATGTTGAACTCTTGGCATTTTTCTTTCAGTTGATTAATGGTGTGGATGTGGTCCATAGTTGAGAAACCCCTTCTGAAGCCTGCCTGCTCCCTAGGTTGGTTGTTATCAAGGATTTTCTCTAGCCGGTTGGTGATGATTTTTGTGTACAGCTTAAACAGGTTTGAGAGGAGGCTGATGGGTCTGTAGTTCTTTAGATCTCGCTTGTCCCCCTTTTTGTGCAGAATTATCATTGTGGCTTCTTTCCATTGATGTGGTATTCTCCTCGTTTGCATACATACATTGTAAAGTTTGGCTAGTTCCTCAGTTATTGTGTCTCCTCCTTCTTTGATTGTGTCTATAAGTATGCTGTCTGGGCCTGGTGACTTCCCTCTCTTCATTTGATTTATTGCATGTTGAACCTCCCAATCAGTAACAACTGGGATCTCTTCTTGTGGTTCTCCTGGATCTTCTGTCTCTTTATTGCTATTGTATAGTTGTTCATAAAACTCTTCAATTCTTTGAAGTATCTGGTCCTGATCTGTGATTTCTTGTCCATTTCTGTCGAGGAGGCTTGTGATTTTCTGTTTTCCATGTGCTAGTTTCTTGTAAGTTTTCTTCAGGCTTCTGTTTTCCTCAATTGTGGATTTGATCATTGTTGTGTTGTAACTACGGATATCTTCACGTAGCTTTTTCCTTACTGTTTTGCAGGTTTCTACATATTCAACATTTTGGATGCCTATGCCTTCTGCTTTCATGTTCCTTCTTTTTTCCATGAGTATTCTGGTAGATTCTGATATCTTGTTTTCACGGGTTTTTGGTTTTTTCCCTGCGATCTTTATGGCGGTTTCTTGGGTTTTTTCCACTAGCAGATCAGTCCATGTTTCAAGGGATCTGTTTCCTTCTTCGTCTGTGCATTTGTCCGTCAAAAGTTGAAATTGGTTTTTCAACTCCAGTTGAAATTCTGTTCTCTTCGCTTTTAGTTTCTCTAGGTTGATGCTACTTTGTTTTGGTTTTAGGAGTTTTTGCCTCTCTAGTCGGGTGTTGATTTTCATCTTGCCCATTACCATCCTGTGGTCACTTTCCACGTTCACCTTGCTGATTGTTTTCACGTCTTGGATGATGTGAGGGTTATCAGTTAGTATGAAGTCAATTTCATTCTTTGTGTTTCCGCCTGGGCTTTTCCATGTCCATTTCCTGGATGCTCCTTTCTTGAAGAAAGTGTTCATTATTTTCATTTTGTTGCTAATGGCAAATTCAAGAAGACGGTCCCCCCTGTCGTTTCTTTGCCCACTTCCGAAGGGGCCGATTGTGCTTTCTTCTCCTTCCTCTCTTTTCCCGACCTTGGCGTTAAAGTCACCCATGACTATTGTAAACTGTGTTTTACTGCCTTTCATCACGTCCGTTATTTCCTCGTAAAGTTTCTCTACCTCTTCATCGTCGTGTGTTGAAGTTGGAGCATAGACTTGGATAATCTTGATTTTGTATCTCTTATTGATTTTTATTGTTATTTGTGCCAGACGTTCATTTATTCCTTTTATTTCAGAAATGTTACCGGCGATGCTTTTGTGAACTAGGAATCCTACTCCTGCTTCACTCTTATTCTTCTTTCCTATATGGTAGAAATGGTGCCCACTTTTCAGTACTGTGAGTTCTTCTCCTCGTCTGCGGACTTCACCCAGTCCAACGATGTCCCACTTTATTCCTTGTAGTTCTTCCTCGAGTTCCAGTAGTCTCTCTTCTTGAAGCAGTGATCTTACGTTATAGGTTGCAATGTTCAGTTTCCAATGGTGGCCTGTCCGAACCCAGGGATTCTTAGCACCCCCTGCTCCTTGTTTTATCGGGCCGCCACCTTGGTCCGGAACAAATGAGCTGCTGGGGACTGGGGGCCTTTGCTTATTTGTGTCTGTCATGCTGGTTTGTGTGGGCCTACCCATCCACGCTGGCCCAGTGCGGGTTGAATGGGGGATTTTACATCAGAGCTCCGACTCCTAGGTTGATGGCCTTTCTGGGCTACGAAGTCAACCTCTCCGCCTATTTTCCCATAGGTGGGGCTATTTAACCCATAGATGGAGCTTGGTTGATGGGCGCCAGGGCATGTCCACACGCCGGTGGGCCTGCACGCCGCATCTCTGGGGCCCAAAGCTACTCCGAGATCCCTTACAGTTTTGCCTGGGACCGTGAGGTACCCAGTTACCGTGTGTTGCCGCGAGGAGGCACTGTAAGAGTCTTGATGGAGGAGAGGCTACTGGCAGGGGGAGGCTTACGCACTCGGCTCCCTTTTTCACCTTGCGGTTAGCCAGCGGCAGCAGCTGAAAGCAGAAATTGCAAGCACTATGCTAAAACTACACTATGCTAATCTATTTCTACACACTACTGCACTAGACGCTTCACTACATCCTGTGTCTACTGACACTAACTGACACTAACAATATTCCACAATTCAGTTCTAGGGTTCAGGGAATGTGCTTGTCATACATATGCATAAAGAGTTTCATAAGAAATTAAAATATATAGCCTAGCTGGCTTGAGCACAAGTAATAACTGTCGATCATGCCCGAAGTAGTGTGATTACAAATTCATTTTTTTGTAGAGAAATTATTATTTTAATATGCAGGTTTCCATTTGGTAAATAATTGTGAATAATGGAGGCACTGAACTCTAACTCTACATATTTCCTGCATCCTGAATTTCGCCTGTTAGCAGTCATCCCATATCTGTCAAATTGAGTGTGGGCTTATGCACTCTCATTGAAAAAGTATTATTCATATTAATTTATATCATTAATTATCAATGAATCTTGTCTATTGAGTTTGATATGTTGTCTCATGATAAAGATGCTTTTTTTATATTAAGACAAAATACAACGTTTTTTAAAACACTTCTCCTTTCGTAATTGTACAAGTAAATAAATTGATTTTTTTTAATGTTGTACCAACAGCTATCTTTATCTATTTTCTCTTTAACTCACTCTGCCCAGAACCAATAACGAACTAATTCTCTGGAGGTCTACTGATACGGATGCTTCCAGCATGGATCCAGCCAACATTTACCCAGATACTGAGTCGGTGTGCATCCAACGGAGCATCCATGGTGTGGGGCGCACTTCATCACTACGACGTAGAGATACAGCGTCGGGAGATGAGGTTGACTGGGAGAAATTGGAGGAGGAGGAGAAGAAAAGGTCATTGAGACGGGGTTCATCATGGGCTAAGGTGTCATCCGTTGTCAAGGCAACACACTTTGTTGTGGATATGGCGGTAAGAATATTTATTTGTAAATTCTTATAAATATACTGTACTTGCTCTTTTGTAAGTATTTTAATAGAAAGGACAATGCAGGACAGGTTAATATATGTATTCTACACCTTAAACTGCCATAAGATTTAACTTCTTTGATTGATGTCAGCAAAGGAAAGACTAAGAAAAGCCAAGACAAAATATGATCCATAAGTTTTATAAAGTACCCTTATCATTGTATAGGCAGGAAGAAAACAGCTATCATTGGGGTTAATTGTTTTTTAGAATAAAATTATTCCTATTGATTTGGAATTGGCAAGATCTTGCCTTATTTGAACAAACACATTTATCTTAAAAATCTGTGTAACTGACCCTGACAACAATCCGATGATGTGAAAAATACCTTATCATTCAGTTGAGTTATACATTTTGTTACCATACCCATTAATACACAATGAGGAGAGTTTGAAGGGTGATTATATTATTCAAAGAAGTACAAATTGATCTATTTTCCCTGTTTTCCTTAGTACTTTCTTGTCAACTATATACCTGTTTATTTCTTTGATATTAGGACCCAACACCAACCCAATCTTCTTGGATTAAAGGCAACTTTAAAAAGAAAGAATGCATCAGATATGTAATAGATCCTAAGAAACTGAATGTGTAAGTATTAAATAGTCATGTATCCTTTCTGTTTTCTTTTCACTCAAAGATATTCAAAATGCTTCATTGAAAATGAAGATATACATTTACACATTTGTTTGAATCCTGACCCCATCCCCCAGCAAAACAAATCAAACTTACAATAGAGATACATGATTAATATATCCCGATATTTAGAGTTTTATATGCGTACAGTTTGATCAGAGTCATCTGAGGTTTGAATAGTGGTTCACTTTTCCAGTATGAATAAAAACAAATAAATAAATTGATTACATTAAGTTAATCTTGTGGTGTAATGCCTTTGTGTGCAAAGATGTGTTAACCATATTTATTAACAGTAAAATGTAGTTCTGGTTGTAAAAGTGGAATTGGAATGAAACCTAGCTGTTAAACTTACAATTTATATCCTCATATTGTTCCATTTGTATCAAAAGATACATGTACTAGATATCTTGATGTGCTGTCTATGTCTCAAGCACACAATGGCCTACTTGCACATTTTGTTTCATCTGTCATTTGTTTTATATTCAACATAAGGAGAGAAAAAATTGACATTAGCTTTGAATTGTCAGTATTCTTTTATTTATCAACTGGATTCAAATAAATCTTGCAAAAACGTTTGAGCTTTATCAAAACTGTCCATTGGCTTGGAGATGAAAGTGGGTCTCATAGATATGTCTGATGCACCTTTCTCTCACTTATTTGTATCTCAATATTAGTTGTTGTTGTGGTCGTCTGCCACGGCAGCACTGTAGGGATGCTAACTTGGATTGTAGTAGGCAGGGCTCATCAACCTGGGACAAAGACTTGGACGTAAGAGAGTACCCTACTGACGCAAACGGCCAGCTTTACTTCGAGACAAAGATGGCAAGTCCCAAACCGGTCAAGGTAACTAGTTTTATAGGTTAACCAGGGCCTCATTTCACAAAACTTGTCATCAGTGACAAATGACAGTTTAAGCTAGTGAAATCCTTGCTTCTGATTGGTTATCACCAGATTTGTCACTGATTTTTGTCATTTGTCATTGAAACAAGGCTTTGTGAAACGGGCCCCTGGTTGTACAGAGCTTATCATCATCATTTCAAGTCATCACTCAACTATATCCCAATACTTGTATCTAGCAATATGTGACATCAACGAGATATCAACAATAATGTTCATAAAATAAATTTTGTGGAAAATTTATAGTGCTCACTAAGTAATGCTCATGAGGCTTAACGCTGCCTTCAAATATAGATATTTTTTGGCACATGATTTAATGAGCCTTTTGTGTCCCTGAATGCTTTGATGATTAGTGATCAAGTGTTGTCTGTGTCTAGCATATCATTGAAAATAATGTTTAGTAGTATCAATATAGTTTTAGGTTTGCCTTGATATGCCATGTTAATAATATGTGCTTACAATTCTTCCGTTTCTCTATTCATTAGTTGTTATGAGCTCATGAAGCACTGTCCGTCTGAGTTACTTTGTCTGGATGTCTGTCTGTCTAGCTTCCTTGTATACAGATATATTTAATCTCATATCTTGATATTTAGTATTTTATCTTAGTTTTGAAATTTATTTTATGTCTTGCTCGATGAAATGCTATTGTTGTCCAAAGTTGTTTTGCATTGTGATTTGTTCATTTGTTGTGCAGTATGTGAGAATCTCCAACAACACTGACCCTAAGCTAGCTTTGAAGATCTTGACCAAGTACTGGAAACTCAGCATCCCTCAACTGGTCATCTCAGTCAGTGGCGGGGCCAAGAACTTTAAACTGAATGCTCAAGACCAGGCCACCTTCAACAGAGGATTGATCAAGGTAAGCGATCGTATGCAGGGATCACTATAAAAGCCATACTGTACTAGAAGCACTACCGCAAAATACTCTCTAGCTCTGTCTCAGGTCAGCTTTAGCAGTATGGTCCTGTAACTCACTGCTACAATAGCTGTGTGGTTGGTTCTCGCATCAAGTCCCCTGTTTGTGAAGTGGAAATTAGGTATTGCACAGTTTGCAAGTTGAACATGTATGCTAGGGCAGCAAGGTCATCAGTTCAGTATTGCTTTAAAGAGAAGTTGAGTTTTGGTACCAGTGGAAAATTGGCGACAAGCGTTCTTTGAAATGGTCTTTTTATGTGAAAGAAATTCTGTTTTATATGACGGAACTTCTGTTTTATGTGAAAGGACTTTTATACAAAAGTCTTTTCTGTTTAATGAGAATTCAACATTTAGTTAAAGGTTGACTATGTGGTTGGTTTAGGCAAATGGCCCCCAGGTATACATAGGGCATGTGGCAATAATGGCCTGGCCCAGTGAACATTTTCAGTCCTGCTGAAAGTTTGACCCCACTAAAACTTCATTACAATAATACAGACATTTTACATGTATAATATGCAACATATATCCACCCAGTAGGTACTCAAGACACTATTAATTGAGATATTAATGACAAAATGCTTAAAATGCTAACCCCTCTTTCCCTTTTTCGTAGGCCATACAAACCATTGCAGTATGGGTGATCAGTGGGGGCACCAACGTTGGCGTGAGGAAAGTTGTGGGCACCGCTATCCGGGAGGCTCGCTCCATGTCCAGGATAGCCAAGGAAAAGATGCCAAAGTTCGCCCTTATCGGGATTCCGCCCTGGGCATACGTGGCGGGGACTGACCGCCTCATCAATGAAAAGAATGAGGTAACACCTTAGGTAGCTTGGTGAAACATAGTGGCAGGAAAAAATGCATGAAGAACGTAAAAGGCATGATATTTAGCGATGTTTGTTAAATGAAAGTTCTTTTTTGAAATGTTTATTACCCTTGCTTTGGTCTGCTTCTCGGAAGGGCTCAAAGCATTCATGCAAATTATACATGTACGTAGATACATTATATTTCCTATCACGAGCATGTCTTTGAATTCATTTCTGATGCAGGAGATACGATCTGTGTCCTACAGAGTAGACCCGGTGGTGAAGAGGGGTGAGCCCTCGCCCCTCAACCCCGACCACGGCTATTTTATCATGATCGATTGTGGGAGAAAGAACAAGTATGGGGACAGCGTTGAGCTGAAGTCTAAGATACAGGAGGCTATGCTGCAGCCCGAGAGTGGTGAGTAAAGGCTTATACAGATGTTAATTGGTAATCCGCTGCGGTTGTTTTGAAAATGGGTTAACTTTATCAGGAATACATGTATAAAGTCTTAGATAGGGTGTAACATATACTTGTACTTGGCATGTGTGGCAAACTGTGTGCCAATTTGCACCGGTAGCAAATCTAAAATTTACCATGGTGGCAAAGTTGACTTTTAAGCTCGAGTTCATTTCTATGCAATTCCAATACAAATCATATACACATACAAGTCATCCCTTACAATCCGATACAGGGAAATACAGAGCAGGTGTAAATGATTATGCATCAAATGCTTCCATAACAGACCAAGGCGGTCTGGTCAATCAGATACTCCCCTTGCTATGCAATATATTTCATCCAGCTCTTGCTATTTTTCTCAATGATTCAGAGGGTGGTCTCGGTATACCGGTGGTAAATGTGATCTTAGAAGGAGGTGTAGACACCATTGATACCGTGGTCCAAGCTGTCCAGAGACGAACACCTGTCATCCTATGCAACGGCACAGGACGAGTGGCTGATATCCTCTCCTATGCAACTAGACATGCTGAAGAGAATGGGTGAGTTAGTCTCTTCTAGCTCTAAGCTTTCAAGCCCGTAAATGTACTAGTATGCCAAACTGATTAACAGTAATGTGCAATTTGTTTCCCTCCTGCTCTCAGCTGTCAAGCAATAGGTACCTGTCTGCTGAATCAATTGAAAATATTACTAAGTTGCTCCCTTTCTTCCTCTAATTGTCCTTAAGGGAAGAAGTATCCAAAGTGCAGGAGCATACATTTGCATGTGTATTTGACCTGAAGCTGTCTACCAGTTTTCCTGAAAACTGATTTGATAGATGGATATTCTTCCAGTCATATAAATGTATGGTGTAATGTAAACTCAAGAGGTACATGATGCCAACATGAAAGTCATTGTGTATGCCTGTGTACACATGAATGCAAGGCAGTGGATAAGAATTGTGCTAGTACCCCATTTTTCATAAATGTATTTATCCTTTATTAAGATGCCAATGCTATTCTGTATCCTAGGGGAGTTCGTTGTGTGAAGCAATCATGTCTGCCAATCCTACGTGAGAAGATCCATGTCCTGCTAAGCATTGGATACGACAGCCAAGAGATGATTGAGATTATGGATAAGATTGACCAGTGTGTTCTGGATGAAGATCTCTTGACCGTCTTTGAGATGCAGAAGAAGGAGCACACAGACCTTGACCTTGCTATTCTAACTGCTCTGCTTAAATGTAAGTTATGATATAGATATGATGACTGCTATATGAGAGGCATATAGCTGTTTCTATAGACTCAAGGGGACCTTAAATCCTGCTATGACCCTGAGGCGCGCTGCAGCGGGCAGCGCTGAGGGGGTCATAGCAGTAGTGGAAGCAGTATTTGGCGTTATCTGCGCCTGGGAGGGGAAAAGTGAACTGAATCACTTTGACCCTCTTGTCTCTCTTCCTGCAGATTTGGGATGTGCAGGGTGGACCACTATACAGTGGTTCTATCCCTACTCTTACCGGTATTCAAATTGTATAGGACTTAAAGTATGATTGTCCGGGGCAAAGAGACTGAGATGCAGAATGGGGCTAAAGAACACCTAGGGCTGTGTGTTTGTGATCAACTCTACATGACTAGACACATACATGTATATATTGATCATTATCTAGAAATTGTAGAACACATGCTCTAGTAAAAATTATTCAGCTATCGATTCCTACACTAACCATATTACATACTTCACCTCAGGACCCATTACTCTAACTCTCACCATACGCCCAACCTAGTTGTAACAGTTACCTAACCGTTGATATTCTTGATGATGTAAAGCTTAGAAGAAATGTTGTTGTAGCATATGTGTCAGAACATGTAACCATGCATGACAATTATTTGGAATTGAATCTCTTTTGATTCCCAGTGCATGCAGTGACTCCACTCCACCAACTCTCACTTGCGATGTCTTGGAACCGTGCAGATGTTGCAGAGAGCAAAATCTTCACTGATGATGTCTCTATTCCAGTGAGTATCTCTACAAGTTGAAGTTTCAATTCGTTGTCATCTCATAAATAGAGACGGTTTGAATCAAGGAATTAGCTAAAAGACCTCGGCCCGGTTTGTTTATTACAACCGGGTCCCTAAGACAAAGCATTGTGGCTAAAGTCTACAAATCCAATTTGATCATTCTCCAAATCACATTTATTATTACACCGTTAGATTTTTAATTAATTTAGATGTGTCATATTACAACTTTTTGTTGACCAATATTACCCACTGTTATGCCGTTAGTATTCCGGACGCATCTTTACGTGCCACGACACTTCACTAAGCTACTTTACTATCCAAATTCTTTGCCTTTCAGCTACCCAAATTGCATCCATTCATCACTGATGCCCTTGTCAACAACAGGGTTGATTTTCTGCGTCTCTTCATTGAACGTGGGGCCATCATCAAGGACTACCTGACTGTGGTCAGACTCCGACGGCTCTACAACAGCGCCCCTGACACCTGCTTTCTACGAACTCTGGTAGACGATGTCTTACACAGAAAGGTATTGAGTGGCCTTTGCCATTTCTGTTGAAATTCCCTGTAAATGGAAGATGTTAGTCAATTTTCTGGTCGTTTATAATGAAAGCAACAAGTCTCTCATTGTCTCCTGATTGAAATCAAGTTATAGGGATCTGGAACATTTGTTCTAAAAGAGAAATAGTGAATGTCTTTGTTTTTTCTATCAGCTTTATTAAAATGAGCCTTTATGCACCTTATGGTATTAAAATATGTGCATATTTTCATATCATGCTATTATTCACATCTAATAGTATTTTATTATGATATTGAAATTGTTTCCAGCCTGGTCAGCCAATCTTCCTTCATGATATTGGAATCCTAATCAAGTTCCTGACCGGAACACACCATGAACCCCTGTACACCAATGACCGGCACTACAGACGCAGCACCAACAGGGGGACAAGAGCTCTCCTTGTACTGTCTACCAGTCTTACAGGTAAGTGTGTGTGTGTGGGGGGTCTAGGTGTGTGCGGGTGTGTTCATGGGTCTAGGTATGCGTGGGTGTGTGTGTGTGATCATTGGTCTAGATGTGTGGGCGTGTGCATGGGTCTCAGTTTGTGGGTGTTTGTGTGAATGGGTCTATGTGTGTGGGTGTTTGTGTTCGTGGGTCTAGTTGTGTGGGTGTGTGAATGGGTCTATGTGGGTGGGTGTTTGTGTGAATGGGTCTTGGTGTGTGGGTGTTTGTGTTTGTGGATCTAGTTGTGTGGGCGTGTGCATGGGTCTCGGTGTTTGTGTGAATGGGTCCATGTGTGTGGGTGTTTGTGTTCATGGATCTAGTTGTGTGGGTGTGTGAATGGGTCTATGTGGGTGGGTGTTTGTGTGAATGGGTCTTGGTGTGTGGGTGTTTGTGTTCATGGATCTAGTTGTGTGGGTGTGTGTGCATGGGTCTATGTGTGTGGGTTTTCGTGTTCATGGGTCTATGTGTGCATGGGTCTCGGTGTTAGTGTGAATGGGTCTTGGTGTGAGGGTGTGTGCATGGGTCTATGTGTGTGGGTTTAGGTATGTGGGTGTTCGTGTTCATGGGTCTATGTGTGTGGGTGATATTGTGGGTCTAGGGTGTGTGGGTGTGTGCATGGGTCTCGGTGTTTGTGTTCATGTGTCTAGTTGTGTGGGTTTGTGCATGGGTCTCGGTGTGTGCGTAGGTAAACGCCAGCAACCGCGGACCACTCCATAGAAAACTACCTCAAACCGCGGACGTACCTGCAATGGGGGACCGTCCACGGTTGCGATACCGGTTCCGCCGTATCAAATTTACGACGTAGGGGGCGTTTGAATATTAAATGTCACAGCGTGTAGGCAACATCGACTGGATCAGTCCGATGTGTATCGCGAAATGTCACAGCGCCCCCTTTGATGACTGCGCGGGAGAGGCGCTCGCTACCTGATCATCCCATAGCAGGTACGTCCGCGGTTTGATGTAGTTTTCTATGGAGTGGTCAGCGGTTGCTGGCGATTACCTACGCACACACACACAAGTACTAAACTTGGTCCACGGTTGACGCCATAACCCTGTATATGTGTGTGCGCGTGTTTGCATGAGTTTAGGTGTGTTGGGTGCACATTTACTCGGCCACTATACACATTTCAAGTGATTATCAATAGATTTTTGATAGAATATGCGATAGAATTATAAATGAAATTTAAGAATATGGTTTTATCGTGACTGATTGGTCATGCAAATAAATCAAAGTATGTGAATTTTTTGTCTAAACCATGTCAGTTGTAGAAAAGGCCAAACCAAAAACCAGCCAATTTCTCATTGAAATTCCTCATCCAATAAATCCATTTCCAATTTCTGAAATAGAAATCCAGTTGACGTTAAGTCATGAATATTGCAGTGGCCTTAAGATTTTACAGACATATGTCAAGCTGATCTGATAATTACGTCCAGGCACCACCCTTTACGCTGACCTGGTACACATTCCTCTTTGGGCTGTTCAATGTAATTCTGAGCAAATTCAACTTATCATCATTCTTCTTTTCTAATGTACCCCAAAACACCTCTTTCATGACAATTTCAGTCAAGCAAGATTAATTATTCAGAAAAAAATACCCAGATACTTTCTCAATCAATTACCTCCCATCTCCTTTCGTTTGTCTGTTTTCCACCCAGGAATGAACCTGTTGAATTCAGCGCAGGAAGAATACATCCACACAAAGCGTTTTAAGAATGCCCTAACCACCGGGGCTGCACACCTCTCCATGGTGGAGTTGGCCAACCCAGGCATGCACTTCGATCACCCATTCAGGGAGCTCTTTATATGGGCCATTCTTATGGACAGGTGAGATACCTTCTGACTGTGTTCACATTGCTCCAGTGCTTATCATACCTTCTGAATGTGTTCACATTGCTCCAGTGCTTATCATACCTTCTGAATGTGTTCACATTGCTCCAGTGCTTATCATACCTTCTGAATGTGTTCACATTGCTCCAGTGCTTATCATACCTTCTGAATGTGTTCACATTGCTCCAGTTCTTATCATACCTTCTGAGTGTGTTCACATTGCTCCAGTGCTTATTATACCTTCTGAATGTGTTCACATTGCTCCAGTGCTTATCATACCTTCTGAATGTGTTCACATTGCTCTAGTGCTTATCATACCTTCTGAATGTGTTCACATTGCTCCAGTGCTTATCATACCTTCTGAATGTGTTCACATTGCTCCAGTGCTTATCATAATGATATCGTCGGTTGAAAGCCAGAAGGGCATGAACACTGTGTTAAAGTATATGAGTTAATGTCCTTCTGGCTCCATGTAGGGTTGAACCCAGGACCTCTAGCATGAAATTCAAGAGCCTTCATCAATGCACTAAGTAAATTGCAAGAGATTATATTTCTATTCAACAGGAAATATCTCATCGAAATATATGGGAAGCTTATAGGGATGATCAATCAAATGCAAAAAAACAGTGATTTATTTATATAATTTATTCATTATTTATTATGTTTTTATTTTAATTTGCAGACCAGAGATTGCAGCCTATCTGTGGGAGCAGGTTGATGCTCCTCTTAGCTCAGCCATTACAGCAAGTGCCATCTTAACCACCATGTCAGATATACAGATTAGCCTTCCGTATTCAGATGGTGATTGCATCATCAACGCCAGGTATGTCAGTACAGGGGTTAAAGGCCCATATTCTTAAAAGTCACCTTGCTTTTTTGTACCATGATTGCATGCATCGAGTAAGTTCACTGATTTCTTGGGGTGGCAATATCAACCTCATCATCTTTAAAATAGATTTTGATAGTTAGGTATTAAACACATGTATGTATAAGCTGTCTATGAAATTAGATTCACATTACCATTTAATGACCAAAATAATTTTGTTGTATTTTTCATAATTACTGTAATTTAAATTAAACACAGGACAGATTTTTCGGGCAATGCATATTTCAGTGGACTAAGGACACCAGCTAGGTGTAAATTATATAACTTTAGACAATACGGACCAGAAGGTCTTGCATATTTTTTGTCAAGCCTGCGTACCCTCCCCTGAAAGTTGGATTTCTTTGATTTCATGCTGGTGCAGAGTATTTTCCATTAATAAAAGATTAATATTGATCATGTTGAAACTTAAATATCTTTACCTATTTTTATACTTTTTATTTAATCAGATATCTACAGGATAACACAATCTGTTACTGAACTGTTTACATAGTGTATTTCATGTCAATAAAATGTCATTATCAAAATCAGAAGTAGTGAAAATATTTACTTTGCTTCAATATTGACTTCACATACAATCAGGTGGAATCAAGAAAATGAATTACATGTATGATAGATAATTTAGAACAAAAAGATACTTTGTTCCAACATGTATATTAACACTTGGTAATACCAAAGGCATCCTTTTGCTTGATGAAACTTATCTGATTGATTTAGCCAGTGAGTTTTAACACATTGGTATGAACACAAAAAGCTGACAAACTAAAGAGAAGTTTTTATATGTTTTTTCTTCTCTTTACTCTTCAGGAAATTTGAGCAGATGGCCATCGGTGTGACTGAGGAATGTCATGAAGTTAATGAGGAGCTGGCTCGAAAGTTGGTCTCCTTCCCCCAGGCCAGATGGAACAAATCTGTAATTCACATGGCTGCAGAGAGTCTCAACAAGGTACACCAATGATATTTCAGTCATCGGTTATTTTTTTGGCCTGGGTTTATATCCCACTGGCTGCCACCATGTCAGTGATGCAGAATGTACACATTTGATTGTAAATATGATTTTGAACATCAAATCCAGCCTGAACATAGCCGAACGAAACATGAACACGAATCTCGCCACTACAGATTTACTAACAACAATGCTCAATTAAAGATGGCAACTGATGTACACGGTACCTAATAGGCTTGCTATGTATATCTTCCACTTATTTCATATGCAAGAAATTTTGACTTCAGCATGATAAACTGTCCTTAACCCTCTTTGCGTGACCAAATTAAAAAACTTATTACAAACAGGATTTGTGAGGTCTTTATTGACGTTACCTTCTTGTTCATTGTTGATCTTGATTCAAAGGTTACATATTGCATGATAACTCAAGCTCAGATCCCATCAAGAGTACGTATATTGAAAAATTCTGAGTGTAACTGACACATCATTCTTCCCTGGTCTCTCTCTTAACCTTTCCCCCATCTTTCTTCTTTCTCTTACATCTATTTATCCTTCATTATATGTTACTTCATTCTCTCTTTCTCTTTAATTGCTCATTTTTTAAATCCCACTCCCATCTCCCTTATGTACTTCCCACTCCCTTGCTTTCCATTATCCTCCTCTTCTCTCTTTATCATAATCCCTTTTTTTTCTCCATCTGAATTCATTTCCTTCTTTCTCCCTATATTATCTTACTCAAATTTCTCCTCACTTTATCTCTGTTTAAATTATTTTACTTTACTTCTCTCTCTCCTCCTCCCACTTTCTGCTTGAATATCTCACTCCCTTTCTCTCTCTCTCTCTTCCCCGCACTACCCCATCTTTCGCTCTACCAGGAATTTATCTCGCACCCTTGCTGCCAGGGCTACGTCCATGACATCTGGCTTGGTGGTATCACTGCCAGAGACATCTACATCATCTTCACCATCTTCTTCCCCATCTTCATCCCGCTTCTCATCGGCTTCAAAGAGAAGGAGGAGGATGGGAGCAAAGAATCACCCAGGTCTAGCATTTTCAAGAAGCTCAGGATGTTCTTTATGGCACCCATCACCAGGTTCTATTTTTTTATGGTGAGTCAATAAGTTTTCTTTCTAGATAATGATAATAGTAGAATTTGTTCTTCTACTATAAAGCAACTTTAAGACAGTAGTGTGTTTTACCCCAGTCAATTGATCAATTATGATTGTCTGATTTAAAATAATTATACCTGTACAATTGCCACTCAATTATAATGCATCACTCAAATATGGCTGCTCGGCAGGAATTGACCATCTAGTATGCTTTTTTCTATTGATAAATCAGGTATCGTGTGTGCTATTCCCTGTGTTCTGCAGCCTCTTAACGGAGCGCAGGTGCTTTAATGAAATTAACAAGCTTCTTGTTTCTATTTATTTGTGTTTCAGGTTTCATACGTCTTTTTCTTAGTGCTTTATAGTCTCTTCATCATGTTCTTCTTTAGAGCTGAGCCTACGTATGTTGAGTACGCTGTGTTTATCTGGATCCTCACCCTTGCACTAGAAGAAATTGCAGAGGTATGAGTCATTTTTATTCTTTCTATTCAAAACTTTGGCAAAGAATATATTTTCTTGTTTTATCATGATGCAATACAAGTTATGTCAAAATTTCACTTAAATTGTATCATAATGTGAAAGAGGATGTAATGGAGTTGTGGAATAAATTACCTAGTCATCTTATGCAGGTTGATACAGTACAAAATTTAAAGAGTCTCTTAAAGACACATTTTTGTTGTTGTTGTTAAAATGGTACATTGTTATGACAAAGCAGTTATTCTTTCTCTGTCTGCTATTATTGCTTTTTTTCTTTTTTCTAGCGCATAGAGACTTAAATTTATTTTTGTGATGCGCTATAGTAGAATAGTTTATTATTATTATTATATCAATCAATTGCACCAACTATAAACTAATAACCCAGTTAAAGCCGCTCTAAAGTGTAGGTAGGCCCAAATTCGCCAACAATTTTATGGCAAAATTTCACCTAAATTCTATCATAATGTGATTTAAGACACACTTCTGATAAATATTGATAAAATAATACACAATTTGGGTTTGCTGTTGTACGCAGAAAATATACATCAATATTCGACTTCAAACACATTCGTTTTGAAAATCCTTGCAGAAATGTGTCTTAAATGACATCCTCTTACACATTATGATACAATTTAAGTGAAATTTTGTCATCCAATTTCTGGGGCTCCCAATACTTTAGGGGGGCTTTAAGATGTGGTTAAAAAAGAAACACAATTTTACAATTGTATTCTTTTCCTATTGGAAGGCAATCTTCAGCAACAGTGGGTTGGCCATCAGACAACGCTTCAAGATCTGGTTCAAGAGTGGCTGGAACAAGTTTGATATATGCCTCCTGGCTCCTACCATACTGGCCTTTGGTCTTCATTGGTATCCACCTGCCCTTGAAATAAGCAGGTCCATCTATGCCATAGGCTGTATGCTCTTCTACGTCAGGACTCTGAGGCTATTCTCTGCAAGTACACGTCTGGGTCCCAAGATGGTCATGATCTGGAGAATGGTAAGCAATTGCTCTCATTGGGCAGTAAAATATAAGGTTGACTGATTTAATTCTGGTTTGATATAGCACACTTCTTTTAATTAGTCACTACATGTCTCTCTTTAAATCATAACAATTACTGTAATTCTGTAACAAAATGTTTAAATGGAATTAATCAAAATAATGGGGAAATTTTCAGGTTTGCACCATGTACTAGTTTTAAAGGAATAAAAGCATGACTCTAAAAGACCAGTAGAGGCTATTTATAGATATCAAAATGGTAAAATAATCTTATGAGCATATTATTTTTGTTTCTTCACTTGATACAGATGCATGAGATGGTAACTTTCCTATGTATCTTGGCCATGTTCTTGCTTGGTTATGGTGTCGCAAGCCAATCGCTGCTCTTCCCTGATCAAGACTTTGGGTGGTTTCCCTTCAAGAACGCCCTTGTAGTACCCTATTTCCAGATTTACGGAGAGCTATATCTTGATGCCATACAGCATGGTATGTATTCTTGCAAGTGTTTTGAAAGATTTACTCTTTGCTACAAACTTTCTCCTCTGTTTCTTACATTTCTGAAGCCCATTGCACATTGATGTGTGATCCACGTGGGGAAGAAAGTAGAAATAACTGTTGTAATGGACATTTGAAAATGTAAAATCCTCCTAATCTAGGTCCCTAACTGTAACATGAATCTTTCCCTAGGTGCTATATCTATCAACTTTGATGATGATGCTCTTGCACAGCTCTATTCCTAGCTTTCACCAAGAGCTTAATTGTTTGGTCTTACACTCGATCCACTCTCCACAAGCCAATCTCTACAGACTATCCAACCATAGTACTCTTCTTCCTCCTCAGTCCTGTCAATACCAGACTCTCCAAATCTCTTTTTCAAAAAAAGTGTCCCATAAAACAAGTACCTACAGATTACCCTGCCTTAAATTTAGACCAGCTTCTTTACACCACTAATAGCATTCAAGTAGTAAATTCCTTCCAGGTACCCATTTACTACACCTGGGTGGAGAGTGGTAAATGTAGGTTAATGATCACCCCAACCAATGAAAGTTTTCTGTGTCATAATCTTTACTTATAGGAGAAGTGGATGGATGTGGAGTGGAAGGAGGGGACCCATGTCCCACAGCAAACATGCTGGTTATCTTCCTCCTTGCCATATACCTTCTCATTGGAAACGTTCTTCTGCTCAACCTTCTTGTTGCCATATTCAGGTGAGAATTTGAATGACAGGGAGAGAGAGGGAGTGAGAGAGAGAGAGAGAGGGAGAGAGAGAGTGGAGGTAGAGAAAGGAGAAGGAAAATTGAAAGTTAAGAAAGAGAGAGAAAGTGAGATAAGGAAATGAAGAAAGGAAGAGAAGTGTTGGAAGAGAGGGTGTGAGAGAGAAATTCAGATCAGAGAGAGAGAGAGAGAGAATAAGAGAGAGAGAGGGAGATAGGAAAAGCAGAGACTGAGGGAGATAAGTGAGAGAGGGGGGATGGAGAGAGCAAGGAAGCAAACTACAGCATGGTGAACATAAAGCTTGAGTGAAAGAGAGGGCTTGGAGAAGAGAGAAGGAGAATCTAGAGAAAGAGCAGATAACTTTTTCAATTTTCAATACTCTGAGTTCATGTTTGTACTAGAAATGGATGAGGCTTCGGGCAACCCTGATTTAATCAATAAAAACACCAAAAGCTGTTCTGATTTTTTTTATAAAGAATCTCATTTCCTTTAAGTGACTGAAACATTTTCACTGTAGTCTTTACTAACACTCGCTGTAATTCTCTTCTTTTTATTGCAGTCGAATTTTCGAAGAGATCCAGGCGAATTCTCTGGTCATATGGCGCTATGAGTACTACTTCTTGGTAATGGAGTTCAAGGACAAATCTTGGTTGCCCCCACCCTTTAATGTTCTCGTCCATCTCTACAAGTCACTCCAATGGGTTTTCAGGTGCTGCATTAACGCTTGTACAGAAGAGGTGGACAATGGAGGTAATGATATGCTTGTATGACATAAGCTTCTGTGTCAATTTGCTCCATGATCAATATCCTGCTCTAACTAATCACAACCTTCGACCAAATACTATAAATAACCTTAATCCTAATCCTAACCCTTAACCCTAATCCATAACTCTAATCCTTACTCTTAATTCTAACCCTACCCTATCCTAATGCTATTAAAAACTTAAAGTAAAATGCAATTGCAATCCTTACAAACGTAAAATCTATATCTTTGACAAAATAGAGGCTGGAACAATTGTTACCAGAGCAAAGGGTAGACCACAGACATTTTTGACAGCACTTTTTCCACACTGAGCCCAGGTTAAGGGAATGGTTACCTAGGAGAGAGTAATTTCTTTTTCTTCTTCTCCTTTCCCTTTTCTCGTTCTTCTCCTTCTTCTTTCCCCCCACCTCCTTCTTCTTCTCCTTCCTCTCCTTCTTCTCCTTCTTCTTCTTCTTCTTCTTCTTCTTCTCCGAATTTTGTAGCAAGTTATGATTGTACGGGAGCAGGAAAACATGTGAAACAGAATAACTCAAGATGTTTATGGACTAATAATTGTTGGTTGACTTATTCTGTCTGCAGATCAAGCAAGGAGGAAGCTTGAAGAGATCAATCTTCACCTGTTTGAGCGGGAGTGTGCGGCCCAGTTCAAGAGAGACAGGGCCGAGGATAAAGATGAGGACTTGGAGCAAAGGATGGAGCGCATGGAGAAGAAGTAAGGCAGCATACTTAATTTATTCATTCATTATTCATTTATTTCGCACATTTAAAACCTGGATGATTCATTCAGTATAACATTTCTTGTTCCATGAAGCCCGGTGATGTTATGTACAACAAATATAAACAAAAATAAAATACAACCATGGAACACTTTATAAATTAACAACAATGACAACGTAACTATGAAATCAATCAGAGCAACTGAATTTGTGTACAATAAAATTTAAACAAGTAGAAGAAAAAACCCCGAAATGTTGTAATAGCTCAAGAAACTAGGGGGAACCGAGGGAGATAGGTAATAAAACGGAAGAAAAAAATGAAGATATGAAGGGACTACCCATAATAACATCAGGATTAACAGACATGATTTAAGAAATGAACAAAAATAAATGTTATGTATAACATTTATATCACCATGTGTGAGGAGGAAATGATGCACGCATTATCACCCTTGTTCCTGTAATTGAAGTTTGGTAAACGTTTTTGCTTAATCTCCAGGTTTTTGTGTGTAGATGTCTTAATTGTCTGTTAGACTTCTGCTTTTTTATATCTGATCAAACATGATAGTAAAAAATCCATCATTTTTTAAAAATTGTTGTTCTGTGCTGAGTTGAGGTATTATTAACCCTAATCCTATTGGGGGGGGGGGGGGGCCGTGCATCTAGACCGATTAAAATTTCACGTTGAAACTTCATGACTTTTTTCTCTCAAGTTTCCTGCATATTTTGATATAAAATTCATCCTGGTCGGACATGTAGAACTGATTTTAGAGGTCGATAATCGCTTGACCGTCACAAAAAACTGCGATTTTGTACACGTTTCTATGTGATTCCATATGTCCAATGCCATGTATATTTGCATAATTTATGCAAATTAGTGATATATATATTACTATCAAAACATGGATATGAATGAACTACATCATTCGAAAGTATTTTTACAGAAAACCTGAATAAATCCTGTAATTTCTCCTGATTTCAGATGATAATCCCAATTTTTTACCAAAATTTGTCAAAAATTTGCATATTCAAAATTTGAATAATTATATTATTTTTATTATATTTTTTTACATTTTTATTATACCCAACTTGTTTTACGACTGTGCCAATTTTCAAGTCAATTGGTCCATTATTTGCCGAGATCCGAGGGGGGGGGGGGGGCAAAAAGGCCCCCCCCCCCCCCCAATGGACTCAAGTGATCAAAATAACCCAATGGGATTAGGGTTAAGGGAGATATCTTGATATGCAAATATGTAAAACTAAGTATTTTTTACTTTTTCTTCTCAATAGGCTGGACGACTTGGGAGAAGTGCTATCACATCTCATTCCAAAGGAACATGTCACAACTTCTGAAGTGCTCAGGAAAGTATCAACCCATTCTCAAAACAAGGCTCCTTTATCACTGCCTGCTCCAAAGCATGATATTCCCGCCTCACAGGAGAGGAAAGAACAAGATTTTAGTATACCTTCTCCATCTCAGACAGCCAATGACTTCAAAGTGCAGAGTCCGCCATATTCAGGACATAGCGCAACAATCCGGGATGACGATGAAGAGAGGAGGAGATTTGTAGAACAGATGAATGCAATGAACGACTTCCTCCAACAATCTCAGTCAAGTTCAAAGAAACCCCCTATCCCACCGCTGCCACCATCTTTGAGCTCACCTCTGCTTCAGCCAGGTGAGTCTCACCAAAGTGGACTCTCTCTGTCTGAGATGCAGTCTTTCATGAACCACATGCGGCAGATTCCTTCCCAGAATGTGGTCGGCAGCCACATAAATCATGATGCGAATGATGAGAGCGATAACTACGTCCTGGAGCATACCATCATTGAGTCTCCTGCGGTACCTGAGATGAGACATCGTTCGCCACCGGAAGGTGGTGATGTCCCGAGCAACAGCAATAGACCCAAGAGCGCATCAAAGAAGAGGCGCAAGAAGAAGCGGGTGGCACCAGAGTCGAAGGAGAGTTCTGTAGATGCATGGTCAATCTCGAGCAGTGAGAACAGTCCCAGAGAACCAAAGGTACCGTTGTCGACTGTAAGTCATACTCATAGCTATCCTGCTTGGTATCAAAGGTCAGCATTTACAACCATTAGAGAACAAGTTGACGAGGAGGAAAAAGAGGAACAGCAACAGGGCTGAAGAATTCAGAATTCAGATTAATATCTTTCATCCCGGATCAGCTGTAGACAGATGTATGGGCATCAGATTTGTGGCATCATTTGCCCCTATGTGTAAACATATATCTAGCTTTTTAAGCTCCCTGAATCTCTGGATAACCAGGTATGTGTGTGTACCTAAGATTTATTACAAACAGATTATGATTCTTTAAAAATTGAGAAAGGCAAATCTGAAAGACCAACAATGAGCATTTCTCATGCTCACAAACGTTTGTAATATATGAAAGTATGTCTTTATTGAAATGATTCATGTAATCACTTCTCATTCCCATGTACATAATAAACTAGATAAACATTTAGACTGATCAATGATACATAAGTAAGCACCAGCACCAGTCCGGCAAGAGAACGTTGAAGGTTCCAAAAGGGGCAAGCTCCTTTTATAATGTAATGCCTGTGGTGCTTTTGTTTCGTCCAGAACTTTGATATTCATATATGTCTAGTACTAGTGCTGGGGACTCTTATGGGCTGAAAGTTATATGCATTTTACTTTTCACCTTGATGTACATATAGCAATAAATGGATATGCAGACATTTTATTTTATTGCTATTTTGATATGTAATTCATACATTCTTCTGTAAAAGCTTGAAGTACCACCCCAGGTGTGTGTTTTATACTGCTGCCCAATATCTTGTGGTGATGTACAAGTGTAAATATTATGTATATTTTGTTATTCTTTGAGATGAAATGTATCTCAAGCTGACTGACAGTGCGTGTTTAATACAAGTCCTTCTAATTCCCTTCATTTTTTAATATATGATGGTAAGTGTGTTCGTGTAGTCATCTTTCAAAATAATATGTTCGTGCAATTCTCTCTTGTTCTGAAGCAACAAGATTTTAATAGGGAGCTTGAATTTTAAGCTCTGCAAGAATATGGAATGGTTGAACATCTATAAATTAAAGCAAATTAAGTCGATCAAAATTAACACTTCAAATTTTTGGTGAGGAAACTTCTTCTTAATTACATGAAGGCTGTGTCAGTAAAACAGATGGCAAGGACAAGTTAAGACATTTCATGTTGTTTGTGGTAGTTTCTTTTATACTAAATTATATTCTTACAGATTGTTATAGGATGCAATATTGCGTAATGGATGTGTGCTAAACTACATTTCATTAAGTTATTTATTTATTCCGTTTTATTTTAACAGGGTAGCCCCGTCAGTAATCATAGTACTGTTTTTCAGGGGGCCCTGCTGTTAAGCCACAGAAATTCTGTAAATTTCACAATTCATCTTGATCATTCTTAATCTTCCGCACTGACGTTATGATATTCGTTGCATTGATAATCATAGGAAGTATGTGCAATCTTTAAATTTGCATCATTCTGCTGAAGTGTATTTTTTATTATTATTACTTATACCGCCATCTCTCTTGTTAAAGATTGTATTCCCTTTCTAATACTTCATGAGAGTGTTATTCCCCTTCTCAACATTTCATGTAGCATTTCATTCTACCATGCTGGTAAAGTCGTATGCAGAAATTTAATCATAATTTTTATTTTTGACAACATACTAAATATAATGGATAGCAATAATTTAGCTTTTGCATTTTAGATTTTTCATCCTCGCACTGCCTTTATATTTATGTTAAATTTATTTTAAATTTCATTTTCTATCAGTAGTTCGGATCTACGGTGCATCAATATAAAAAGTCTTATTTTATTTGTGTAGCTGTATTTCTTTCCTTGTTTACATTTCATCAAACATTCCAGTTCTTGAAAAAACAGTACCGGTACTTCTTTTTTTCGGTGTGTGACCCATTGAGCAAGATATGTGTATTCATGCAAATAATGGTTTTTGTAAAGTGTAGAATTGTTTTAAATGAATGATTATACCTTTGCAGGGCACTCATATTGTCCTTACAGCACACCAATAAAATCAACGTTGTCTCATTGATGAACAATTATTATTTGATTAGCATGTTTTGTGTGTATGTGGCTTAAACTGACCAATCTTAAACACATTATTACTAATTTTCAAAGCATTTCCCACCCTCAAGAGAAAGAGAGAGACAGAGGGAGGAGATTCTAGGATTCTTCAGAAGCCCTTTGCTTGCCCTGGTGAAACGATGCTCAGATCTTCAGCTGTAATCTTGAGAAGTTGGCTTTTGATGTGTAAATGTTAAGTAGCAATTTCTTAAACACCCTTGAGGTTGACTTTAATGAGTATATCTGAGTTTTTTGGGGTTAATGAATAAACGCTCTACATAAAATACATACATACAAAAACACGTCCATACACAAAAAATGTAATGGATAACCAGATATTACTTGCGGTGCTTTATAAAATATACTTATTTTATTCATTGTGAAAATCTATAGAATAATTCAACATAAATTAAAAGAACTGGTGTATCATTTGACATTAAAGATCAACATTGCATGATTCTAGAAGATGCTCAATTTTCTCTGAATGATTTCTTGACGATCACAACAAATACATACTAAAGATAATACATTAATTGAATTGTATCTATAAAGACAAATAAACAATGTACAATGACAATGAATGGACCTAAACAGTACTCTGCCTCTACTACATCAAATACATTCATGACATACACTATTTGTAGCTTCCTCAGGTATTTCAATGACCATTCAAGCAGGAATAACTTTTGTTTAGGTAATTTCAATAGCTTCCTTCTCAATAGCTTTTCATGTATTCTTTGAAGCTTCATCACTACTGATGAATAAAATGCACTATGAAATATAAAAAATGTGGGGGCTATTCCGAGTATTTTTACACATTCATGGTGCACAGACATACATCTTAAACAAACAAGGAAATCTATCATCACTGTCTATTCAAAGTTCTAGTACACGGGCTAACTGACGATGTTAATTATTCTGTTTTCTACATCCCAGGAAACATTATAGTACCAAGAGCAAATTGAAAGAATGCATGATTCTGTTTAAATTTTGCAACTTTACAATCATTAATTTCAATTTTTGCACCATGATAGCACCCTCCACTTCTTGTCTCAGGCATTATTCTCATTTCGACCGACCTAACTGCTTTCTTTCTTCACCATATCTTCCTATCCATCTTATGCCATCCACTTCGAGTTTCCTGCATTCTTTTCACAGGTTCAATATCTTACCTCAACTCATGACACATCCATCTCAATCCACTTCTCTTTACCGCTTTGAACCAGTTTCCTTTCCATGAGCTCGCTAGTGTTCTTCCTATCAGACAGCTTAACACCACACATCTTCCCCATCATGGCTATTTCAGCTTCTAGCTACAATACATATTCTAAATTTTGTGTAAATTATGCTTCCATTCTTCTATACATGTACCAATTACAAAATATGCTGAAGGCTGAAGGTGATAATATCTTACTTACGATGCTTACTTTCAAAAGGCATGAGTGTCATACTTCCACAAGCTTTGAAAGTAGATTAATAAGCACTACTGGAAAACCAGAACGTCTCAGGTATTGTAAATGATTTCTGTAAAACTTGAGATTCATATATAACATTTATAGTATAGCACGACCTTTCCCAAACTAGTTGTGAAAATTACCAAATGTTTCATGCATTGTAGAGGTATTATTATTTTGCAGTTGAATATGGACCAAGAAACATGCAATTATTCGACTTTTAAAAGAGTTCAATAGCATATGTACATGTACCTACTGTAATAAAGAGTATGTGTATTAGTAGTGTACATTAAAAGTTACTTTTGGTCCAATTTTGCAAGAATCTACATACCGTCACAGCATTAATGTACATTTACATTGATCTCATACACATTATTCACATAGAATTCTAGCTTTACTTCTCTACTAACAGTGCTGATTTTAAATCCTTAATGAGTTTCTTAAAAAGGAGTGGGGCAAGGATAAACTTGTGATAATACATTTTTCTTGGCCAGAAGTTCGAGGCTGAATCCACTATAACTACTCAAGTTTCTGCAAGAAATGGAACAATTAAACTGGGACGACGACACTCACCACACTTAAAAATGCTCGAATGACAAAATTCATGATTCATATAAAAATCTATATAAAATGATATATAAAAGGGAAGCCATTAATCAAAGCTTTCAGACCCCACCATAGTTCATAGCCCTCAGACTGTAGCAACGGTCTTCAAGAGACACGTATGGACTTCTGGACCATCCTTAGATCAGCTCCACATAGTTTGCTGGGAAAAGACCAAAGTCTCCACTGGGGGCCTGCCCCCTCCACCACCCTTCATCGATCTGCTCAATCTGCGTGATGATGTCACCGGGGTCAAAGGTCACCTCTGTATCATCCTCGGCCTGGTAGTCATAGAGCGCCCTTGCTGTCATGCCCTGGTCCTGGCCCTGGTCCTGCAATGCTTCTAGGAGGACCAAAACAAAATGCCCAATTAGTCTACCAGTACTTCTTCTACTACTCATAGTCACATTTGTATTGGTCTGTATTCTACTGAAACTTAAATCTGACGTTGCATTTCAGCTCCTGTTCGTAATTGGGTTTGATAAAGGATACTAATTTGAGGTTTACGTTTTTGTTCGTTAAACGTAATCTTAGACCAAGGTTCATGTTTAATTGAATTTGGAGAATATGGGCTATATTGACTATTTCATTTTTGGTCAGTCAAAAATCTTTCAATCCTCAAATTGTCAAAGATGGAATTTTGCAGGGTGTATTCATCCCAGTCGATATAATAGAATAAATATCAATATTCTTTAAAAAGTAAATAAAGGACACAAAATAATTAAAAAGTACATTTTTTTTTTTTTTTTTTTGGGGGGGGGGGGGGTGGTTGTTGTTAGACCATACTCGCAAATACTGTCCAGAAAGCAAACCATATCAACAAGAAAAGTTTAAGAAGTTCCCTTTTAATCAATTTTTAAACTGGAAGATATTTAAAAAACTGAAAGCCCTGCTTTTAGTGACACCCTGATTTCCTCAGTGGCACATAAACACCATTCCGTAACAGGAAAATTACTGACCTTGGTTTTCATATAGTTCTTGTTCAGGTTCCTCTGGGTAAGGATCCTGAGCTGGCGCTTGATCCTGGTATGGGTCTGACTGAGCTTCTGGTTGGTACTGGTCCTGCTCGGTCTCGACCTGGTCTTGATAGGGATCTGAATAAGGTTCTTGCTCTGGCTCGTATGCTGGTTCTGGGTCCTGCTCGTATACTGGTTCCGGCTCATGTTCCGGTTCTGGTTCTGGTTCCCGTACTGGTTCTGGTTCCGGTTCCCATACTGGTTCTGGTTCTGGTTCCGGTTCCCGTACTGGTTCCGGCTCAGGGACAGGCATGGGAGGTCTGGCAGCTGGAGGTCTGACGGCGGGAGCACGTGATACTGGAGGTGGGGCTTCCTGGTCTTCTGTGACCGGCTCTGAGGAGCTCTGCTTCCTCTGAGATATCATTGCTGCCATTTCCTGTTTTTGAGAATAGTTCAAACACTCTAAGGGTCAATTAAGCACTAGGCATTTTTTTCCAGTTACAGTACCTGAACAATATTATTAAATACGACTTGAAAAAACAATGAGCATGTAGTGCAGAACCGACCTTATCCATTGGGTCAGAGAAGATGAGTAATCAGGCAAGTGTAGCCATACAAACATTATCTATTGACATCGTTTTCACTGTTTGTATCCTAAGAAACCATGCAATATCTGTTTTCAATTATTATTTTCATGAAGAGGCACATACATTACAAAATGATATGATTCCAGACCCCCAAGGAAAATCTGCTGTAGCCTCATCATCATATCCCTGTATCATGCTCTCCCTCCCTCTTGCTCTCTCTTCCTCTCTTTTCTTTTGCAGGACTTCCCAAATGATAAAACAGGATACTTTAATGAATATTAACATGTTTTGTATAACATGACTGGAAAGGCAACCCATCTACAGTGGTAATTCTCTTCTGTTTTGCTTGAGTGGCCTTTGATAATAGATAGGTCGACTGTATTCTGTGTCTCCATACATACCTTTTTCCTCTCATCTGATTGCCCTGTCCTTCGTGTAGGAGCCGCATCTGATTCCTGTTTGTTTTCCTGTCAAAACATAATAATCTTGGAAAGTCAAGGTTATGGCCTCTCCCATTCTTTTAATAAGGCTAATTCGCATATGACGCTGCAAAGTGCTTCATTTGATAACTCTTTTTATGCCACACAAATAATCTCCCAGTGCCACACTGTATTTATCAATATAAGAGGGTGATAAGTGATATACCAAAGGCATTATTATTGTTATCATTAAAACTTGTTATTATTCTTCTTCTTTTTTCTTCTTCTCCTCCTCCTCCCTCCTCCTCCTCCTTCTTCTTACTGCTATATTTATTATTATCATTTCCATTGTTCTTTTTATTAATATAATTGTTATCATTATTCTCATCATCATCAGCAAAACTAAGAAGACTTACCCATCTTGACTGTTCTGCCTTGACAGCATCTTCATGTGATTTCTGTTCTTGTCTCCTACAAGAATCAATAAAGGAAAATGTCTTCACCAAGTTTTGAACATGTGTCATAAATGAACTTTCAACAAACAATTTTGGAATAAAACTCTTTTTTTCACTTGCTAAATTGTGTTAGAAATACATTTCCCATGGGAAGAATGAACTAAGGATAGTGGCTGCTTCTTTGTCAGGACGAAAAATGCTGCAATTTGAAGTCAAACACCACTGTTCACATTCTGAAGCCAGATGTAGTGCCCACAGCAGGGAAGGAGTTAATATCAGTGCTCAGCAACTGACAAATATTCAAATGTATTTGATCGATCAGAATAGCAATATCTCTTTTCTTAACCTGATACAAATATACAGTTTGCCTGATTAAATGTCAATGGGAAATTCAAAGTTCTGAACAGCATATTCTGTAAAAAATTCACATCAACAGAAATGTACAACTACATGGCAAAACTGCTCTCTACTTCTGTATATTGTTTTTCTTTACCATCTAACCCCCCCCCCCCAAAAAAAAAGCACACAACCAGTCTAAGAAATTAGATGGCAAATAAATGTTAAGGGTGATTGTACAGAATACTGTGTACAAAATACAAACATAAAGACCAAATACATGTTGTTCTTTAAAGGTACTGTCCCATTTGCAGGCCCCAAAAAATGAAAAGGTTAAATTCCAACGGCATTTGAAAGATAATACTAATGTAGAACTTCCCTAAAAAGGGGGCTAAAAAATGTCTCTAAGTGGGAAAATAACGACTATTAGTTGTCAAATTGACTTAAGTGCTACCAAGTCAGTAAGTAGTAGTCTGATTTTCAGACCCTTGTACCGAATGGTTGTACGTTTTGTGCTGCGCAAAGATTTAATCAGTTTCATTTTGGCCATTACAAGAAGTGGGCTATTGATGTGGACAAATGCTGATGTAGACAAATGCTCATGTACCCTTTACAGCTCATTTTATATATGTTATTACCAAAGAATAAAAAAGCCAGTCACTCACTCAATACTGACAATAGTGTCTAACAGTGAAGTCTAGCAAGTAAACAAGTTTCCTTGCATAATTTGAATATTAGGACACTGCTAACGTTTAAATTTCACAGATAGGACATACATGACATATTCATAATTCCTGCAAAGTTCTACAGAATTTGATGCTGGCTGCAAAAGGGACATAGTATCTTTAACATTAGTCAAAAGCACTTACTTTCTACCCTCAACATCTTTCATTTTATCTGCCGTTCTTTTCTCGCGTTCAGCACCTTCCCTCTTTTCTCTCTCCACTCTCTCCTTATCAATGACGTCACGTTCTTGCTGTTTCTTGGCGGTCTCTTGCTTGACACGGTTTTTCTCATCACTCTGTTGTCACCAAACAAAGCATTATAAGGGAAGAGGAAAAAAGATAAAGAGAATTTTGTGATGAAGGGAAAGAACAAATGGAGGTAAAGAAAAGAAAAGGAGAACAAAAATAGGTATATATATATACAACAGGAGAGATAAAAGGAAGAGAGGGGAAAAGAAAAGTGATGCAATTTTATTATTTTTTAAATACAAAAGCAGTAGGAATAAGTGATTACAAGACATAGAATGCGATAAAGAGAGTGATATAACATAGATAAAGACAGGAACAAAAGAAGTAGAGAATGAGAGAAAACAAAGAAGCATGAGATGAGATGATGATGTAGAAAATGAATCTGTTGATCATTTCAATTTGCCAACGGAATTCAGTTCTCTTGGTTTACCAGGTCTTGTCACGTTAATTATAAATTTGCTTAATTTATTTTTACTACATCGTAGAGAGTATTTTGAGAATAATGTATGCAAAGTGGATTCTGTCCATAAAGATGCTATCATTCATAGTGGATGAATGAAGTGACCAGTAACCAGGGGTTAGGGAGAAAAACATGCACAAATTGAAATACATTAACTAGTATTCAACAGGTCTACTACTCAAAACCTTGGTTATGAAGTGGTTAAAGCCACATTGCACTACCTCTACATGTATATAGCAAACAATGCCTAATCGGTGCCTGTTGGTCCCCCATGATCCTCTTTTTCTTATGTTAATTGAGAGCTGATTTGATGAGATAACCACCTGCAGTGACCTTGCAGGGAGGTATAATTCCCTCTGGCCAAACTAGTGTAGACGGTCTTTAAAGGAGAAACCCACCTCTGTATCTTGCCAGAATTTATCGCTCCTCTTTGACTTGATCTCCATGGCAGCATTGGTCTTCTTGTAGACGGATCCCACTGGTCCTGTCTGTCCAGCATCTACGGTTGGTTTCTCCTTGTGGAAGCCATAGTTGGAGCCGGAAGATTTGGCCACCAGTTTTAAGATGCTTTCCTCGTCGATGTCATCTTCTGAGCGAGCATTTACGGTCACGTGGGCTCCCTGAAAGACAGAACAAGAGAATGAATATGGAGATATAACCCCTGCCATGCCACCATCAATAAATCATTCATGTATGTCACAATTAACATTTGATTTTACACGACTCACTCAAACAACAAATAAAAGTGTTTAAAAATGAAGAAAAAAAAAAGAAGGGAAATCCAACCTCAATAGACAACTTCTGTAAAAGGTAGCAGACTAGTGAAAGGTTCAATGAAATCAGATGAAATAAGTTTTGAGAATTTGAGATTCATAAAGATTTAGAGATCTCACAGTTTCTACATTCATAACTCACTTATTATTGGTCAGATTGATTTTAAAATCCCTCCATTCTGTTTCTCAAACTTACTGCCTCCATACAAATGACCTTAATACAAAGTCTTGGATTGCCATTTAAAGAAATAATGATAGACAGAAACAAAGAAAAAATAAAAATATAATTGAAATACTAAACAAAAATGGTCTGCTCTCATCATACCCTGAATAAGTTGGCGACATCTTGGACATGTCTTGCACAGGTTCCCTTCTTGGAAACGGGGGCTCCATCACCGATCTGCAGATTAAAGACACAGCAAAAATGTCAGATCATCACCTAACTTCTCTCTAGTACAGTCAAATCTGTCTATACCGACTGCCCAAGGGGAACACAAAAAGTGGTCTTTGAAGACAGGTTCCTTTAGTATATGTTTCAATAAGAAACCATTTTCAACAGAAACAAAAAATGTGGTCTTTGTAGACAGATTTGACTGTATTATCAAAGAGTTTAAAGCAAACCAAGTTTCTGTCATGGAACTGAACTTGTGAGAGACGGGCTGAAAGCAAATAGGAAGTGGCTATCACGCAGTAATATGGGGGTGATTGGAGCACTATGAACAAACTAACAAATACTTGCTGGAAATTAGGTGGTACAAGACAAGCTCCTGTGACAATTGCTCTGTGGACAATATACCACACTAAACCGGGAATGCTAACTTTAACCCTAAACCAAATTTAATACCCAATTGCAACCCCAATTATAACCCTAAACTTTTTACGAAATAAAGCCTGGAGGGATTGTCACCGGAGCAAATATTGGATCACCCAAAATCACACTCACTGAAAAGCAGAAATGTAAATGGACACAGGTTGGGACTTCTCCAGCTTGATTTAATTATCATTGGTAATTAATTAACTACATGTACATGTACTACCATACATTTCTACAAAAATTGAGTAGCAAAGATCATTCATATGTGGTCTTGAACACCCAGTACATGTTTCCAATATTTCTAATACTGATATTTCTACAGCTCAACCTTTCTTTAAAGGTAATGCACAGTTTTTCAAAAATTTCGAAAATTGGATAGTAATTCTTTAGAATGTTAATATATTTGGATGCCACTGTGGATGTATTATAAGCACTAGAAAATTTAGCCCCTAAAACACCTCTGCTTTAGAGAAATTGAATAATCAAAATTTACCGGTGTTCCCAGTAAATTTAAAATACTTCAAATAGCGCCTACGTCCATTTCATGGTACATGTAGCTGCGACCATGAAAATCTTAGAATATGCAGTTCTGATATAATTTCTAAACGGGAATAGCAAATTGGTCGATTGTAGTCAAGAAATATTGTTTTAAAGCTAAAGTAATATCAGTCTTCAGAGGGAGCTATACAACATAAAGAGTTTGTCATTTACAATTTCATTACTTTAGACTCAATTTCAACTGCGACATCGATCATTGAATATTGTAAAATCGCATATGCTTCCAATATGTTCATTTAAACCAAATTCAAGACTCCATATCAAAACTTTGTATTATCTTTAAGTAAAAAAAAAAAAGTGCATTTCAACAATTCTGTGACTTCATTTTGAGATTTATATTACTCACCCAGTTGATGAGTACATTCTTATGTAGATTGCTGTTAGGGTCAATGACCCTCAAGAAGCAATACTGGATCTTGGCACAGTTCATGGTATCTGCCATCTCCTCAATGCCATCCTCTACGGAAAAAACACCAAATAAAACCCAAAAGAAATAATAACAAAAAGTAAAATAAAACAAAACAATACAAAATCTGAATTCATAATCAAGTGATTTAAACACTGCTGGAAACAGGTTATTAATGCTACAATAGGCCAGTTCAAGGTCATCTGACAAAATTGCAAGACGAATACTGGATATATGTTCATGAAAATGATGTAATTATTATTCATTTATGTAATTTATGGTACATATGATACACAGGCGGATTTAAGTGTTCTCTTTAAGAGGGTAACCAAAAGGTATTCTTGCAGCACCTCCATCACTGTGGCAGTGATTAATCTAAAATGCATAAAGATTACTCTTTATTAAATGCAAACAGATCCATGGATATTTTGAAGTTATTTGTATAATTGTACCATGTGCTACATGTAGATCTATAAAGGTCCATTTTCAACCACAAATTTGTCATAATGCAATTCTGACAAAACAAGAAATCACACAGGAACATAAATTTTGCCCCTCCCCCCCAAATGAATGCAAGGTGAAGAGGAAGCTGCTGTTCAGAGCCTGACATTTCTCTTTAAGGATTTTTAGCAGTATTTTCTTCCTTTTGGTTTTCACCTCCTGTGGTCTGTTAATGGACACTTGAAATATCTATCTTTGAATTTTTTCTTGCCCATTATAAATATTTTAGTAAAACTGTTTTTACTTTTTTGTCTCCTTCTATTAGGTGCACTGTGATGAATTTCTTAATTTTTGTTGACATTTTCAAAACTTTTTTCCTTTTAATACATACTACGTGAAGTATATGAATGATATATAATACATACCTCCCGTGTCATCTACCTTCAAGTCATATGTTTTTCCTTCGTAGCCAAAAACAACCCTGCGGAGGAGAGATGAAGAAAGAATTGTGGTGAGAGAGAGAGAGAGAGAGAGAGAAAGGGGGGGGGGGAGAGAAGAGAGAGAAATGAGTATGAGAATTAGAGAGAGAGAGAAAGAAAGAAGAGAGAGAGAAAGAAAGAAGAGAGAGGGAAAAAAAAAAGGGGGGGGGGGGAGAAAGTGGAGATACAGGAAGTGGGAAGGCGTGACAAATTATAATTACGCTTAAGTAGACTGATCACATCGTTTATTCAGAATTAGCAGGGCGTGAACTATGTCTCTGTGTTAATTGATGTTAGGACTATTATTATTCTTATTAATATAGATCTAGACCTACTGGCTGCCGGCTGTAGACTCATAGTACTGCGCTTTTCCCAGAGCGGCCCAAAGCGCTTACAACAAGAAGAATCCTACAAAAAAATACTTCTTGTTCTTGCTCAAGAGACCAAACAAATGATAATAGACTACTAAAATTAGTTTGACTGCATTGTACATGGGGAAATGAGGGCATCACCGTCATAGCACAACAAGTCATGGCCGAAGAGTGTGATAGACACAGAAATATGGGGTGAAATTAAACAGTCCATACCCGGAAGTTGGCAACCATCGTTCATGACGCGCAATTCACACGGGTAGTTTCCCCGTGACTTGAGCTCGCCGACAAGGCCAGCGCCCCTGGTTCAACTCAATTTCCGCAACCACACATATTCAAACACCTGTTCCTCTTTCATACAGGAAAACCTCATCTCTTGGATTCTAACCAGTATAGTCATACTCACCAGTCTGTGGATGATTTGTCACTACAGACATCCTTGTATGCTTTCATCAAGGCATCTCGATGTTTTACAAAACTGATCGACATTTTGATTTCAGAAATCTCTTCCTCCTCTTGATCTATCCTGTAATGTTATTCCCGTAGATGGCGCTTGACACGATTCTGTCTTGATCAGTGTCGTTGTTTGCTTGTTTTGGTTAATGGTTTTAAAATTACAAAAGTATGGTGACAGACCTCCACCGATACAAGACCCTCATAAAATAAAAATAAAAATCTAGGAGTTTAAAAAAAAAGCACCATGTCATTATATGTAAATATAACACATTTTGTTTATTATGGGTTATGATCGAAGCAGCACCTTTACACCTTTTGTTTACATAAGAAAATCTTTATTCAGATTGCTTAATTTTATATCAAACTAATTAATTCACGTAGAAGATATGTTTATACTATCAAAAATGTTATTTTTTATAATGTTGTATTCTAAAATATTAATACGAAGTATTACTGTTACTTTTTTTTAATGGAAAATCTAATTTTTTTCTCTCCCAAATTGCAGAATTGTATCACAATTTGTATAATTGATTGAATATGAACTATAGTTTGGAGACTTATGACAAATATTTAGAAAATATGTCTGTATTTATAATGTATGAGACAATGTACAATGTTTATACTGTTAGAACAATTATGATGGAATTCTTATTCAGAGTGAGACGATGATCTCATTTTCGTACTGCCTTCTTAAAAAAGTAATTGACCTTTGATTTCCAATTTCAGTTCAGTTTCAGTTTCAAGTTTTATTTCTGCATTTTCCATAAACAATAACAAAAATAACAATGAATACATTTTAGCAATATAATGATAAGTAATACAAGTAGTAATTCACAAATAAATAAATATAAATAATCAATAGTACAATTAATCGTTTTTGAAAAGAAAGAAAAGGGGGAGAATGCAGAAGACCGATGTCGTAAGCAGAGCTTGAAATGATACCGGCCTTAACAAAAATATCTAGACTTAATTCATTCTCATGTGTCATTAATCGTGTATCTCTCTTTCCCTCCTCTCTCTCTATATCTCTCTAAGCAATACTGGCAACACAATGACCCAGTTACATTGTCAGACTGACTCTAAACCAATCGTCCCGTAGCCATTTGGGATAACTGTCATTTGTTTCTTTTGGTCTATTGTTTGTTTAGGTGTCTGTTTTGGTGTGACTAAGGTCAAAACAGTAGTTTACTGCATAATCAGTCACTTTAAAAACATTAAATTCGCTTCTTTAGGATTCTTCATTAACCTCCTCTCTATTGAGAAAAGTCCCTATCTAAAGATTATAAAAAGGAGACCGCACAAATCTTTCTCATCTTCGTTCTCTCAAGAGCATCATAGCTATTACTCCAGTCCAACAATCTTTCTCCTCACAAATATCAAACACTCTTCAATGTATAATGGCCTCTTCTACACACTCACAAAGAAAGATATTAATCAGAACAAGAATAGTTCATATTTATCAGTGGCATATATCTTACAAAATGGCAGACTCACATTTCTGCCCAGGAAAATTGTTCTTCTTTTAACAGATATGAGTAGAAATAGTCACTTTATACAAACAAATTTTACATTTACCATTTATGCATGATTTTTTTAAATTTCTTTTCTCCAAATAATTGGAAAGAATTCAATGAACAGGAATAACATTTCAACATTGAAATGGAATGACACTGGCATTTTGTGATGTGCAAATTCAAAATCATGCAAAAATATCTTTATGATCTGTTCTACTATAACTGGACAAACGTTTTTGTAAGAAATAATACAGAACATCACAAAGGCTTTTGAGAATTCAACTCGAGGTCATACATTTTCTATAGCCTCTGGTATATCCCACATATCTAAATTTGAGATTACTTAAAGATGAAGTTGAGTTCTGGTCATGCGATTGCATTGTGAAAGAAACGGTGTGGAACCGACCAGAAAAGGTTGATCATCTAGCATATAAGAATTTGTGTGTATTGCAAGGTTCTGGAATCATCAAAATGATAAGAAATTTGGCCAAGTCTTGGTAAAGTTACAAACACTGTACACAGAAAGATGTATATGGGACTACACGAACACGTGGCGTAAAAAGCCGGCCCCCCGATTTTTACGATGTTACATGCATATTTAGAATATGAAGGCATTTGAAGAGCCATGCTTTTCAGGGAACATGTCTTATCTGATGTTCTTCCACACTTGCATCATAAGAATGAGTAACGCTCACAAATTATTTTTCACCTCTTCCCAGAACTCAACCTTCTCTTTAATAAGCAATGTTTGACAGATGATGGAAAACTAAGGCTTTTCAATTTTGCCTTAGGCTGATTTTGGCGAGTTGTGTTGCAACGATTGGCAGGGTCAGAGTTCAAAAATCTGTTAGTCCCATTACTTTTACAATACAGAAAATAAACTATACAGGTAGATACAGCTAGCAGTACAGCCTTTACTATAACAAAGGGAAATCTAATATGTATAGAGAGCAAGATGATTTATTATAGACCAGTGGCAGTGCGAAGAAGGGCACATGGTACAAATGACCCAAAACTTCCACAGATCTTTTAAATATGTAGAGAACGCATTTGTGCATTTTAGAATAATGACTCCCACTGCATGAAATAACACAAATAATTTCACCTGTGGATCATGGAATTTGCTTTGGAACACAACACGTAATGCTCACATAACTTTCATGGGCACATATCCAGTTTTCTCCTCGATGTGTTTTTTCAATTTGGTACAAAATTACCATCATCTGTTTAAACTGGCTTATCAGATAAAACAATATTTTCACCTTTTATTCTAAATATCTAAAGAATGATTGAAGTTTAAAATAAATAACTGTATCATAGATCAACATCTGAAATACACCCCTGTACTACTTACATCAGTTGTCTATCCATTAAAGGGATCGTTTAACAATGTTAAATCTGAGATACACGGCCCTACGTGTTGTCAGTGTCTGTGATATGGTGTAATATTGCAGCCCTAAAAAAATTAAGGTTCAAAATGATCAAGAAGTGCCTCAAAAAAGTAAAAATCTTTGATCGACCAGTTTTACCATACTCGTTTCCCCCAATAGACTGTAGTGTTATGAAAACCGTTTGGCAAACGGTTTTCAAAATTTGTAATTCCAATCACAAAATCTTGATAATCAGACAGGCGATCGGCTTGTAAAAGTCATGGGGTTCCTGACTGACCTAAAGGTTTATAAGTATCATTGCAGCATGAGCTAAATCCAGAATTTTGTTTCAGATCTGAGACAAAGTTACCGGATTCCTTTAAGTTTGATTCAGTGTAAACTGCCTCTTTTCTGTTACGCTGTGATGTAGCCAAGCTCATGAGTACAATTTCACTGAATACTTCACTTTAATAAAAAGTGGACCCACAGGGTGAGTTTGATGGTTTTCAGGAACCAGGGAATTTACTTCTTAACCCACATAATTCTGGGAACCAGTGCTCATATTCATAAAACATTTTAAAGCCTACCGGTACATGTCTGTATAAGTTAAACTTTTGATCTCAACACAGAATCTTTACATCCAAAATGTTTAGCTTTTCAGCTACTTACGAATATCTACTACTAAATTATTGCCAATTACGGCAAGAAGGTCAAGTCAGGTCATATCGCTGTAAATGAATAGCTGAACATTTTGGAGGTAAAAATTACATATACAGTAAGAAAAGTAGTTCAACTTTCAAATATACTTCTTACAAATACAGATGAACTTTTATGAATGAAGCCTACATGTAGTTGTCAACTATGTACCATGGCCTACAGGTGTACATGCATGTAATTACTTAACAACTAGCTCGATAAGGTTTTATAAATAAAGGACCAAGTGGTTCTCTGTAGGGTACGAGAGCAGTCAGTAATCAGCAGGTTAGTACAGGAGCCATCTAGTTTCCAGAGGCAGGGTCCACACCAAATTTTTTGAGAAGGGGGTCTGGATTGCAAAAGAGGTCTTCATGTACAAGCCCTATGCAAAATCTTCAAAATTACGGGGGTCCTGGCTTAGATTTTGGACGCCTATGTGTCCCAGGGGCCTGTTAGCGTCGTGCCCTGCCATATGCAATGGATTAAATTGGTCTTCCAAGCATTCTGAAGGTACAAATTCTCTGGAGCTACAGACATTTTGACTGAGTTGTTCTCACTGTCTCTGTGCCTGTGCAAAGCAAGCAGCTGAACATCAGATCACTCTAACTCAAACCTGTATAATCATACGGATTACCGCTCTTGATAAACCATTCCCTTGTTTTTCCCTTGAGTAGCCTTACATATGCAAGACTCAAGTTCAATGTCCATATGGAATACATGCATGTTTTTTTAAAGAAAAGACTTTTTCTCGATCTAGCTTTTAGTATTTGGTCACATGATCACGAGGCAATCTCGTAACCTAAGGCATCCAGATTCTGATCCAAGAGTTGCAGTGACGACTCCCTAAGACGAGAGAGGACTTGTTTCAATTCGGGCTTGCGGAAGACCTGCAATGAGAGAAGATAGAAATAGGTTGAAAACCATGAAACTCTATGGCCATTATTCTATTAAAAGTTAGACCTGATGCTAGGCTTTTGTTACAAATCAGGTTTAATAAAGGGAGTTAGTCTGAGATTTAAGTTTTCCTTTGGTTAAATGATTTAAGACCCCTGGTTGGGTTTGATAGAATCAGTAGAGATTAATATGTATGACACCTATCCTACCTAATAATCACAGAAGACAAATAAATAATAATGGATCTTGTGGCAGATTAGCTCAACAAGTTATAAAATAAAGCCTACTACTACTACTACTACTACTACTACCTGTAATGTACATGTATTTGTACTTCTGCAAGTGCAACTACTTATTCAGGAAAAGATGACCAAAACAACATCAATGTTAACTGTCTGATAAGCTTTACAATTTACAACTATATCAATTAAGGAACATGGTTATTTGTTTTAATAATTAGAATCACCAATGTTGACCAGCAGAAAAAACTCTATGTATGATTATATCCCTCATGTATAGTTGTTTGCATTGCGATTGTACAGAGCACGAAAAAGGTATAGACAAGTACTATCTTTCGATCTCAGGTCGAGATAGTACTTTTGTAAAGTAATTTTTTGCTGCTACCCCACTTGCCCACCCTTGCCCATTGAATACGCATAGCAAAGTAGGTTACGCGAAATGTCAAAGTCAATGTCAATGTCAAATGAGCGCGCATCAACTGTATTACATGTATGCATGTTGCGCTTTGTAAAATCTAGCTGAAGCTAAACTGTCTGCAGAATCAGTTCTTATTATTATGTAAAATTCACTTTAAATAGACCTTATTGCCGATGTGGGATATAAAACAAATATTAACCTCCTTTACTTGGGCAATGGATACAAACTATCATCGCCTCGGTGATCTCGGGGCTACCATCTTCCCTCGCCTTGCGGCTCGGGAAGATAGTAGCCCCGAGATCACCTCGGCGATGATAGTTTGTACCATTACCCTCATAGTCGATTAATATTTGCTTACTATAGAAGGAATAAGATTGGTCCTTTCAATATCCAAAATTGCCAACGTTGACTATTACAAAAGCTCTACCATGAAAGCTCAGTTGGCAGAGCAGTGGTCTTGTAATGAATCTTGCGACCCGGATTCTAAACCAAGTCGATGCGCTAGTCATTTTAGTGCCCTTTGGTAAGGCATTAATCCTCATTACCAGGTCCCTCTAAGAGGACCTAAAGGCATCGGTCTTCTGGTTGCTTACTAACAAGCATTTATGCTTTCTTAGCAGTTAGATAAAATAACCACCACTACTACTACTACATATTAAACAAATAAGAAGTCATCCTTTTACGGACCTTATAGAGCTGGTACTGCTCCGATGCCATGATGTCAGCTAGAATCAGGCAATGGTTGAACTGGTGTGTGGAATGAAGAACAGAGTGAAGCAGGAGGCACATCCTAGGGATGCAGAGCTCTCTCAAGCGTTGCATCTGACTCAAGCGTACCTCATCCACTTCCTCCTCGTCCTCATCCTGAAAGAAAGGGGTTAAAAAATATTCAATCATACAAAAAATGGGATTAAAGGTAAAGACCAGTTTTTGGTAATGGATGACCCAAAAAGCTGACCTTACCCCCCCCTTAACGAAACAAAATATCGATCACCCCCCCCCCCCCCCAAAAAAAAAAGTGCTCTAACCCCCCCCCCCCCCTGCTTATTTAGCGGCTGGCTGAGTCATTGCGAAATTTTTGGAACCCCCCCCCCCCCCCCCAAAAAAAAAAAAAAAAAAAAAAAAAAAAAAATGTCCTCTTACCACCCCCCCTGGCTTATTCAGCAGCCGGCTGAGTCGTTGAGAAATTTTCTGCGTGATTTTCAAATTTTAACCCCCCCCCCCCCCCCTGCGTACGTCCCTGACAGTGCTTGTAACTTTACTTTACCAAGACTGGGCCAAATTTCTTATCATTTTGATGATTCCAGAACCTTGCAGTACACACCAATACTTATATACTAGATGATTCAACGTTTCTTTCACAATGCAATTGCATGACCAGAACTGGTCTTTATCTTTAACTGTAGAATATCCCAACAATAGGGTTTATGCATGGGGATGACCTAGGTATAGGGTTAGGGCTAGGGTTAGAATTAAATTAAGCTAGGAAATTCACTAGTATTCTTTGGATTTACATTAGGTTCATTAGTGAATTGGCGGTCAACCAACGGATATCTGGTAAACTTTATGATGGGGCACTTTTTTAGTGGGTCTGGATTGACCTTTCTAGAGTCTGTATTCAAGAAGTCCAAGTTGAAATTTGCAAAATTTTGGGGTTTCTGTTAGTGCTGTAAGTCAGACGCTATGTTTGTGTTCGGTTCGGTTCGGCAATTTTTCACCCAAACTTGGTTCGGTTCGGGGTTCGGTAATATTATAATAGCAAGCAGCGTTATAGCCACGGCGGTCGGCACTGGGCGGGCTGGCTGGCCTGCCGGTCCCGACCAGCACGGAGGACTTCTGCACACTGCTTCCGACCAGCATGAATTTCACATTAAAAAACTGCTCTAAACGTAATTATTTGTGAAGAAAAATACTACTCACATTCGTATTTCCGTCTTGAATCACGTTTTATTTTCAATTTTAAAAGAATCATGTTTTCAATTTGTCAATAAATGATATTTTGTAGAGATTTTCCGAGACGGTTGTTGTCTATTGTTAGAGTCATGAAAGCTGCCATCTTGAATGGCTCGTCAAGAACTGTTTTTTATAAGTTTTTATTTTCAATAGGAAAAATATAAAATCGCTATTTTTCCTGAATAAATAAATACCATACTGTAATATATATTTATTATTATTATTTATATTGTAAAATTTGTCTGATATTGTTACAATTAAAATATTAATTTTTTGTTGAGCTGAACTTGGTTCGGTCACGCACATGTATTCTTGTTTATGGCTTGCGATCGCAACGTAGCGTGGTCAGGATTTGGGATTTAAATGGCGCCAGTGAAGTCGCGCCCACCACTGGATAGGCATAAATCACAAAGGCGGAAAATGGGAAAAAAGTAAATATAAAATGAGCAATCATGACATGAAAATTAGGTACAAAATGACTAGTTTATTAGCTCGCAAATTTACATTTTTCTGCCGAACATCCGAACCAGGCCTTTGCGTTCGGTTCGGTTCGGTTCGGCGGTTCGGCTACAGCACTAGTTTCTGTACTTGAATGGGTTAATAAAAGGGATCATGCTTACAAAAGTCTGATCGACCATCCATCCACCATCGACAAAGAGTAGCACATTGTACATGGTGTCTGAGACTCCCTTTGTGAGTGCTAGCACTGTCTGATCCCATCTCTCCAACTCCATCTATCAAAAAGAGAATTGAAGGAATATTATGAAGAAACATGTACTGGTATATCTCTTCAAGGAAATACTGAATGAAGAAACCAAACAACAAGCAAATACTTGTAAATATCATTTTGCCTGGAGGAGTATTGCAAACAAAATGCTTTAGAATTTGTATTATAAGAAACCTGTACATTGGCAACAAAAATAGAAAGTCATATGATAAAGGTTTTTCCAAGATAATGATCTCTCCATGATGCCAAATTTCTTTTTTACAACAGGGTTGACAGAAATCTTTAAAAAAATCAGGATAGAGTTTCAAATTCATAGATCATCATTTCACGCTACATATATTTTAAGTTTGAAACGTCTTCAATGAACAGTAGTAGTAGACAGCATACTCATCATCCAATGCTTGTGCTGTTTAGCCACAAGACAAAATATGAAAGAACGACTATCTTATTCCAGGGTCAGTGATAAAATGCACTGATTTTCTCATTTGAGAGATTTTTCTCAAATTTCATGATTTTTCAATAGTGGAACAAACAACAAAATATTTTGTCCGATTGCCAGGATAGCTGACAAAAAATCCAAGGGTCAAATCTTGAGAAGGTACAAATCATTTCTTGAAGGAAATAGACCAACCTCATATTCCTTGTGCTCATGTTCAAAGCGCACTCTGTCATGGAAGTTAGCATCGTCCGGTAGGCATGGAGGACCAGGCTTCTTGTTGTGGTAGTGAGCAAACCAGTCGTTGTAGGCATCAAGGGCATCCTAAACAAAATTCAATTTCAATAATGATTTTATTTTTTCCACAAATGCACAACATAATTTACGAACATTGTGTAAGATGCAAAGATATATGACAGAGGTCTTGAGATTACCATCCATACATCATTTGTGCATTAACATTTACTTTATGTTCACAAAATTAGAAACCAGCCATTATAAACATAATATGTTTCACCAAGCGATGCAACACATACACCAACGACAATTGCTCTGGGCTTGATTTTCCAAAATGTATGGGTTAGGGTTAGGTTTGCATATGGGTTTTAGGTTAGGTTTAGGTTTAAGGTTAGTCCAGGGTTCAAATTAGGGATATGGTAAGTATCGGAGATTGATCACAAAGCTATTGTTGCAGGAGCATGCAGCAATCAACTGCCACACCCATTAATATGGTGCAACTACAGTCAAACCCGTCTATAAAGACCACCCAAGGAAGACAAGAAAAGTGGTCTTTATGTACAAGTTCCTTTAGTAAATGTTACAATGAGAAACAATTTTCAAGGGAAACAAAAAAGGTGATCTCTGTAGACAGGTGGTCTTTCAGGTGGTCGCTAAAGCAGGTTTGACTGTATATCGTTTATTGATAAGGAGAAAAAAAGGTCTATTAAAGGCAATGCGTTCTCTTTTTAAAATACTGGTAATTGGTCTCTACTATGATAACACTACAGTGATCTTACCAAGTAGGCCTTGATGCAGAGATATTCCCTGATAGCATTAGTATCTTCAGCGGGAGGGGAAACAGACCCTGCCAGGGCCTTCCAGTTTCTGATGATCACATCGATGGAATCTTCTGGAAGCTTCTTGAAGACCTCTCTGGCTGCATCATGCTTCGTGGTGGCTAAAGGTATGGTATGGTATGGTACAGTATTTATTCCATTCTTCATAAAAACATATACAATACATAAAGAGTATAACAAAAATTTAAATTTAAATTACATAAATACATGTAGAAGGGTAACATTTCAGATAATAAGAATACAATCAAATTAACTAAAGTTCAGAAAGCAAATTTATGTCCAATGAGGGGTCAACAAAAAAGAGCATTTAGCCTTGTTGAACGTTGACCCCTAAAGAAAGTACGTAATTAACATCAGATTAAGAAGAAAAAGAAAGCAGGTCAGTGGAAACAGTAGAAGGGAAAAGGAAAACATAATACAGTAAAGGGGAGATAGAAACATGTATTAGAGACTTGGAAGATACTTGAGCAGGGGGTGGTCAGATGGATTGTTGTTCATTTATTTATGTTTTCAAATCACTGTGTGTGATCATTGAAATTACTAATTCTGTTCATAATGTATAATAATATTACATTTATAGAGCACATTTTCATTAGATACAAAGCGCATAAAAAAGAAATACAAACATAAAGAGAGAACATTATCATACAAAGCATACATTAATAACAGAAAGAGAGAACATTATCATACAAAGCATACATTAATAACAGAAAGAGAGGTATATCACAACAAATTAGAAAAGATATGTTTTCAGACACCTCTTGAAAGATGTGCAAGTATGGCAATTCTTTAGTACATGGAGGAGTTCTAGATTTTTGGGGCAATAACGGAAAAGCCCTATCACCTATCTGTTTACTAGTTCGAGGGACGGCAGGTATATTACTAGTGGCTGATCGTGTATTATACATGGATGTGTGCGAATGGTTTAGATCACCTGGGTATGGTGTGGCCTGATTATTGAGGTTATATATCATGTACATGTATATGTGACATCAGTACAACAAGAGTCAGTTGGTACTTATTACCTTTAAAAAAAAAACCCTTGTAAAACCTAACAAACCTTTTCCTGGCATTATATGGGCTTAAGGTTGAGGAATATAAGAGAAAATGAAGGATAGCATAAAACCCACACACACACAAAACACAATTTGGACTTTTATCACTGGAATCCTCTACTAACCAAGGAAAGTTCTGATGATAGCGTTGCTCTGTTTGACAGCTTCAGCTCTCTGTGATGGATCAAACACTAACCAGTCAATGGCTTCTATCTTACGACGATCCTCCTACAACACAAACAAAATTCATCAAAATATTAAAATTTATTTAATTTATTACCTCTATACAGTATATGCCACACAAATAATCTCCCTGTGCCAATCGTATTTAACATGGGATAGATTATACCAAAGGCTCCAGGAGTATTAATTGTTCACATGAAAGATTAATCTATACCGATGTTAAAAGGGTCGTCATGGACAGAAAATGGTCAATTTTGCTAAGCCATTGTTTTGCACCAAGTATAATAATAACATTAACAATATTTATAATGATAATACATTACATTTATATAGCGCATAACATGAATATTTCAAAGTCCTTAACAATGGTATCATTAATACCCCTGGTTACTGGACTTGACGCCTGAACATAAGTGTGCACCATCTCCACTCATGTTAATGGAGTGGCTTGGATAGTAGATGAATTATGTGTTATTAAAATCCATCACACCATTGAGACTGTATTACCTGTGATGTAGCTGCTTCCAATGCCGCTGTGCGTACGATATCTGAACCCGGTTCCCCGTCTTCTTTGAATCTCAACGTCTCCACAACCTTCTTGGTGATTGCAGCTACATCCAATCCTGTCAACAAATGCATAGAAATTCCACTGAGTCTAGTTACTTTGGTTTTTTTTTAAAAGGCATTGTTTAACAATGCCAAATCTGAGATGCACGGCCCTACTTGTTATCAGTGTCTGTGATATGGTGTAATATTGAAGCCCTAAAAAAAATTGGGCTTCATAATGATCATGAAGTCCCGCAAATTTTTTTATTTTTTTGAGTGACCGGTTTACCATGATCATTTTCCCCAAAAGACTGTAGAGATATAATAAAAACTGTTAGGAAAACAAATTTTTAGGTTTCGAATTTTGAATTCCGATCATAAATATGTTGATAATCAGACAGATGAGGCTTGTAAAAGTCATGGGGTTCCTGACTGACCTTAAGGTTTATAATTATCATTGCAGCATGAGCTAAATCTAGAATCTAAGACAAAGATACCTACCTTGCTGGGTGTATTTACGACAAAGAGACCAGGCTATTATTTCAGAATTCATATCTCCATTATTAAGAAATATCTATGTGTTGTTTATATATCAAATCAACGTTTAGAGCACGAATAAAGCAAATGGAACTACAAAACTTTGAACAGTATCAAATGCATATTTGGAAGAAAAAATTGCAGATTTTGTGAGTGATATTTCCTAGTTAAACACAAAATGGTAGAAAATGAATGAAAAATTGGACAAAAAAGCGTAAATTTCATTTTACACTAGTTTTCTAAATCACAATGTTTGGCATCAGAAGAAAACATTTTTACACAATATGTTTTAATCCAAGGCATGTTTAAAGAGGTGCAGCTTTGGAAATGTGAGCAATTAACCTTCCATGTTTTGGCAAAATCTTGTAACAAACAAAACCCCTTTACACAGTTAGAGTTCAATGGCCTATCGCACATCAAAAGACAACAATGAAATCTCTTCTCTAGAATGCAAAACTCTGCTGATCTTACCTGCATCTTCAGCTAGCTGCAAGCAGTACTGTCTCTGACTCTTGTCATGGATTCCTGCAAAGAAAACATGGAATGATCAGTTGATGATTGGACGACACATGCTCTGGTGCCAATTGCTTTTCTGTTTATTTCCTACATTCAATTCACTAACTTCAACCGTGGACCAAACAATACACCTAACCCTAAGCAAAAACGCATTCACAATGCCAACCCTAATAGTTTATCTTTGTTGACATAAACCGGTAGCTTACAGGACATGGGTAATCTGAAGAAATGCCAATCGGAACCCATTGAATGGGGTAAAACTGGAAATTCAACTACTTACTCTCCAAGTATGGAGAAAATATATGAAAAATAGAAATAATGAATGTGTGAGAAATGACTTGCAGATTATTCAATAGGCTACAAAAAATTAGCTTGTCACAATTATTTGATATTTGTTGACAATTAGCAGGAAAATAGCATAAAAAAACAATTTCTCTGTGAACTAATATTATGGTCACTAAAATCATTGTACAAACCTACACAAAATGTATTAAAACAATAAAAAAAGGAGGAATAGGAAACCAATCGATTAACCCCCAAAAAATTATTTACCCCTTATCAAAATGCTTTTCAAACAAATCCAAACATTCATCTTACCTTCCAGAAACTTTGCATACCACACGACCTGCAAATCAGCTGGAAGTTGTGAAACGTATATGGCAACCAGATCAGTCTTATTGTCAGAGATCAGATCCTGTAATAGTGGAACACAAATATCATTTTATTAGTAGTAATAATATTAATAATATTAATAATAATAATAATAGCACGAACAGTAGAAGAAGCATCAGCGGCAACCAGAACATGATTACTGCATCTTTCTAAAATTCAGACCTAAATTAAACTATTTACAGTTTCAGCATTTTAAACCCCGTCTTAACCGAAAAATAAAGTCGCGGTGTCGTCCAGACGTTGTCCGGACGACATTTACCCCCTTCCTGTTAAGACGCGCACAGAATTCTACCCGGGTAGATGACGTCATCGCAGTGACAAAATGTATACATGTACACAGCGCGCGCCAGCTGATCGCGATGCGGAAGGTGCGGTTGTTATGGTAACCTACCCGGGTGAGGTTTTTGCGGATGGCTGGTTAAGACGGTGTCCATGAGCCAGGCAAAGCTCACCCCATGTTTTACGATTAGACCCCCCACTGTTTTTCATCCACATGTCGCTCAGGTGAGATCGAAAAAGTTCTATTAAGATGGGCTTTATACACACATGCTAGTATTGTAGGGCAGCAACATGCACAATCCTAACCAGCTCATTTGATATCTTGTAAATTACATTCCTCCTTGTTTACAAATTTGTGGCTAAGAAATCACTCCCTTGTTGATTTCATGTAGATTCCTCTTTGCCTGTAATATACAAATAGTCAATTGCAATTCCTGAGCAACCCTGTGAGTCGATTTCACTCTTGGTATTTCCTGAGTAATATACAAGCTGTCAATCAAAGGTACATGTACATGTACCTGAGAGGTTTTGTGACCTACTTCTCTCTGAAACCAGTTATACCAGGATCAGAGACATTCAATGTGTTTCCACAGAAAAAAGTCGCACGGTATTACCCGTGTAATACCGTGTAACTTTCCTGTGGAAACACAAGCGTGTAGACCTGTGTCGGCCGATATACGGATTATCATAACCATCGCTGTGAAAACACAGCGACAAATCGTGTCTGGCGGATCATCAGAGCGCGCGAAGCCCCAATCACCACTGCAGCGTGATTGGTTGAAAAATACTTTGAAATACGCGTATACAATAATATGTTTATATACGCGCTGTACGTAACAATGAAAAATGTATGTCACAATAGAATAGCATGGAATTCTGTGTAGATCTGAATCCATGATCGAGGTCAAAGGTTGAATCTTGACTTCAGATTGACACGGTATTTGCCTGACTTGGAACACAGAATCGGGGCTAATCGGAATGCTGCGCTCTATGGAAACAGATTGGTTTAATACCGGGTCGCCGCGACACGGTATTTCAATTCCGGAAAAAACAATCCATGTTCCACTTTTTTTCTGTGGAAACACGCAGATTGTAATAATGAGTGCAGAGCTTTCATGCTTGTACTAACATGGTACTGATATTTTTGATGAGAGCATTTATCAATTATTACAAAATAAAGTTAAGAGCAAATGTCAGATTATCATGTCAAAAACATAAACATGACATAAAAATGTACATGTGGGAATGATGTACCTTTACGTAGGCCTCAATGACAGAGACACATATCTCCTCTCTGGTTTGTAGTCCTAGAGAGCGTAAGGTGAGGGCTAGATGAGCCATGAAACGGACTAGATGATGAGAAGGGCGTGGGTTACTCTCTCTCAACCACTCACTCATTTCTTCCAGAAGGGCTGAAAAGGAAGAATATGGTGCATAAATCATTGCTCAATGTCTTCAAATTCATTTAATTTTATTTTAAAAACAAAGGAAAAGAAGAAAAAAATACTAATACTTTTAATATTATGAATTGATATTTACATTTATATAAAACAAAACATTATGGTTTAATAGCCAAATTTGTTTTAAACTGAAATTTATACCACTATGTACAACAGCACAGAATTTATGTCACAAATTTCCTGTTCACTTTCTACTAGCCAAATTTTTGGAGGAAGCATTTAACACTTTATTAAGATAGACATCCTTGGTGAATTTGGGCTAGTAATGGTTACGACACAAAGCATTCAGAGCAGGGAATTAAATAACTCACTATCAATATCACCCAGTATGATGTATTTCTGTATGAGATGGAGCTTTTCTTTGGCTTGTGCTTCTACTTTCTGGAAAGAATGAAAGAAAAAGAAAAAGAAATGAAAGAAAACAATTAGTATAGTATGTAATCTTACATTGAATTACAGTTTACCTTAGGCATAGATGTAGTATGTCTTGGTGTTAAACTCTACTGCCCATAAAGATCATGTATGCGTAGTAAATGGGGTTTCATGTACATAAGTGTTGACTAAAACTGCAAAATTGTTAAACTAAATATTTATCAAAGAGATCTTGAGATATTTTAAACCAAAGGTACATTTTAGTCCAACACATGTATTCAACACATGCTTCCCTAGATTGCGTATCTGGATAAAGAATTGGAGGATTCATCTATCAATCTCATCCCTTTACCTTGGATTTCTATAGACTGAAAATTAGAGACACATGAGTGAGTTTCACTGAAAAAAATTGTACTTACCAATATAGTGTACATGTATAGAAAGTTAGGAAATAGGAAGCTCAAATGGTCAAATATGATGTGCATTTACATCTATCTATACATTACAAGTACGTATACATGTATAGTGGAAACATGGGCTCCAATTGAAAAAAGAACATAATCATTCTATGGAAAGGAAAATGGACTTACTTGGTTTGGATGGGCTTGAAGCTCTTGGAAAATCTTAGGTGGAGTGAGACTGCAACAAATAGTAAATAAAGAATATATCTATGTCTATGATTATCTACCAAACAGATATACTGCTTAAAACAATTAAGTTGTTTGTTTCAGGGTTTCTCTTGATTTACCTACTCTAATGCTTGGCAAGTGAGCTCTACCCTCGCCCCACCCCTCTGCAGTAAGTTCAAAATCAACAAAAAAGGCATGTTTTAATGAAAAGGTAGCCAGTCAACAAGTTTAGAGGGCTCTTCTCGCAACGCCCAATGACTTTGACAAACCATGACAGTTATGAGGCTTCGGCTAAGATTTTCAGCCTAACCCGAAGAGTTGCCCATCACAGCACATGTGATGATGCACCATGTTGCTGTAATACACATGCCAACTACAAATTGAAAGAACATTGAATGTGTGCTTTAGAGTTTTTAATAGCTTTTATCACGTTTAGACCAAAGTACAGTGAGCCGAACATGAAAATGTAGTCATTTTTGTTACATTCGTTTGAAGTTCATAGATTTATTCTTTGGTGTACAATGAATTTGGGTGAGATATCTAAACTAATAAACTTCTTCCTTACTCTTTGAATTAGTAAGCAATGGGTGAGGATACTTCATAAAATAATACTCCTGCTTACTCTTTGGTGTAGTAGCCCTGGGGTAGAGGTTGAAGTGCCCTATCTGACCTCAGCTGGTCCCGGATCTCTCTCTCCACTTCCTGGTCGACTAGAACCTTGAAGTACCCCCAAAGACAGTCCTCCCACAGGTCACAAGCTGGTAGCAGCTAAATTGGTTGAAAATATAGCAGTTTAGTGTTTTCTCATTTACTTTGTAAACATGTAATTTTTTCTGCATGACTTATCAATTTTGTTTCTGCAAACTCTAAATTTGTATTGAATTTGTTTTTTGTATGTATTGTCTATTCATTTATCCACCTACCATGTAAAAACCACAAATTTCCATTGGTAAATGGTAAATAGACAATAAATATGAACCTTATTAATATATAAATTATCTTTTTTGTGAAATCATTTGGCAAATATATACATTTTTATAATTTTAAATGTAATCTTTACTTCTCAGTGTGAGTACACCATGATTCTTTGAGATTTTAATTTTGAGAAATTGAAAAATTCCTTAAAAATATAATCTTTGATTTCCATTTACAAAGCAAATGCCAGAAATTCTTCCCTCCAGTAGAAATCATCCTGTTTGTCCACTATGCCCTCCCTGACATGACAGACTTGCCCTACCTCTCTCAGGTTTCCACTAAGGACGGCATAGATGGCCCTCTCATACAGATGGAATCTCTCATCCTCGGCCATTCTCCAGCAGACATTCTTCCAGATGTCTCGGTACATGTTGCCTTCGATCGGGGCCAGGTCGCCTGAGTTGTGAACTGAAAGAGAACGTAAATAGAGAATAAATACATACTCCATTTCTCACTGGGGAACGGGGAGGATGCTCTGCAAGAAGGTCAATTTCTTTATAGATTGTGCAATGGCTACCGGTAATAATAGCCACTTTTATCAGATGGTGACATTGCATGATAAAATAGCAACAAGAATATAAAAGCCTGACCCTAGTTGAGAAAATAAAAGAAAAAGGAAACAGCACCAGGTGTTACAGCACTGTTGGCAAAATTTACATTAAGCAACACAAAAAGATGAATGCAAAGGAAATAGTAGTTCTGTGATTCTGTGAATTAAAAGTTCCTGTATGACATATCTGAATGAAAATTTAGGAAATACAGGTACATGCATCGAGCTTAAAATAATCAAGGTATGATTTACCAGCCCCATATATATATACAAATGTGCTTCTACCTCTATGTGATAAAACTATGATTTTTAATAATCGAAGAGTTAATTAAAAAAGGAGCTAAATCCATATTTGTTACTTCTGATTAAAAAAAAATTGTTTACCAGATTTGTACAGGCGTCTATGCAAAAGTGATATTAAAAGGTGCATTTTTTCATACTTGCTCCCAAAATTTAGGTAAATACTTTTCTTGAAAGACAGGTACTTAAGTGAACAATGTTCTGATATCAATAACTCAAATTTCATCAAAAGTGGATTTAGCTCCTTTTGGAGTTAAACTCTTCAATTATGCATATCTTGATGTAAACATGTCTTTGTGTGCTATTACATTTTCCTAAGCTACGTAAAGTCAGCAAATTCACACACCTGAGGTCATATTCCTATCATGATAGAGTCTCCATCCCTCTAGGGACGCAGCCCTCCAAGCCTGGCCAGACTCCTTGCACAGCCTCTGAGCTTCCTCCAGCTTCCCAGCCCGGATGTTGGCGAAGACGTTCAGGAGCAGCCTGGTCTCGTCCTCCTTGTCCAGGTCAGCCAGGGGTCGGTTCTCTCGGATCGGGGCATCCGGGTCAAGAGAGGTCACCATTGTCTCTCTTGTTGATGACCCCGATACAGCCCTCTGCTGCAGGTCATGGAGAGTGTTTTCCCTGCAAAAATAGAAAACATTAATAATGATAATAAGGGATCTGTACACTATTAAATTTATCAGTAAAATGCAACAAAGTTCCAGAGCACATTGCTCACAGCAAATAAAATGCCACGATTTCAGTAGCTTGTATGAATTATTGTAAATCACTATTGATAACATAAATGCAAAAGACGCAACCAAGATTCATCTCTTTGTTACTTGGGAAGCGCCTTCTATCCAGAAGGTAAAATGTATATTATGGATTTCACCAAAGGAGTGTAGGCTAAGCCTGACTCATTTTCATTTCTATTTTACGACAATTACAGTTTCAGATTCATTCAATATCATCGGACACACTGATCTGTACATGTGGGAATTGATTTGATGGATACCCATCGAACTTGGATTGTGCAGGTTGGAAACATGGCTTAAATTTTAAGCCAGGTGAAATTCCATGGCGCAGTTCATTCTCCCAAAATGAAAAATAAAAATATTTTTTCATTTAAGACACCTATTGTTTACTTTCAAGTAATGAAATTTTCAGAGTGTTTTCTTCTCAAAGGTGTACACTCATATGTGGTCTTGTTCGTGATAACAAATTAATGACTCATCTTTACCAGTTATGTCCATAACTTACGAGCTATTTACAGATAATTCAAACGATGCATTCCAAATCGATGAACAGATCCTAAACACTACAAGAAACTACATGTAGTATAAGGGACAGCACACTCACCAGCACACTGAATGCGAGTAGAACTGGACTTTATTGTACGAGAATGCAGACTGATCGGCTGCAACGCTTTCCAACCAATCTACAACAATCTGATGTTGTCTGACGACGGCGTCCCTCTCAAACAGAGAGTCCGCGATTTCTCTCTCACTGAGGTGTTCAGTCTAGACATCATACGGAGGATAAGCATAGGAACATGATGGGAAAAACAATTAGTTGACAGTGAGTATTAAAGGTATCACTAGAAGGTGTCACTATCAACGTACAATTGCCATCTAGAAAATAATGACCACTCTCGGAAGAGAGACTACATAAAAATGGCGTCTAATTAAAACTTAACAAGGGAAACGCTCTCGGCGGTCTCGCCTGCATAACGCAATTCAATATGATAAACCAGAACGTCAATGACGTACATTGTAGTGCTCATCCGCATCTCGCAACAACAAATATCGTGGTACACTTTTGAACTGGTCAAAAAATAAAAATGTGATGCCCTGGAAAAGGCTGGAAGGGACATAATTTCATTTCATTTGCATAAAGTACCATAAATAATCAATGGAGCAAAATCTCAAAATTCTGTGTAGAAGTTTAGTGTTCCAAATTTAGCTCTACCAGATAAGGCAAACCAAATCAAAATCGGTCAAGAAATGAGGGAGAAGAAGCAATTTTTGTTATTTTTGGAATAAATTTGCATAAATTACCATAATTAATTAATGGAGAACAATTTCAAAATTCTGTGTAGACCTTTAGTGTACCAAAGTTAGCTCTACGATATAAAGCAAACCAAATCAAAATCGGTCGAAATATGAAGGAGAAGAAGCATTTTTTGTGATTTTTAAATTATTTTTGGAATAAATTTGCATTATTATCATAATTAATCAATGGGAGTAAAATCTCAAAATTCTGTGTAGAAGTTTAGTGTTCCAAATTTAGCTCTACCAGATAAGGCAAACCAAATCAAAATCGGTCAAGAAATGAGGGAGAAGAAGCAATTTTTGTTATTTTTGGAAAAAATTTGCATAAATTACTATTATTAATTAATGGAGAACAATTTCAAAATTCGGTGTAGAAGTTTAGTGTACCAAAGTTAGCTCTACCAGATAAAGCAAACCAAATCAAAATCGGTCGAGAAATGAAGGAGAAGAAGCATTTTTTGTGATTTCAAATAAATTTGCATAAATTAGCATAGATAATGAATTTCACGATTCTGTGTACAAGTTTTAAATCCCCTTCCTAGCCCTATCATATGAAACAATCAGAATCAAAATCGGTTGAAAAATAACGAAGCATTTTGAAAATCTTGATGATGATGCCACAACATAGTCCAAGTCTGTTGACCTGAAATGACCTTTGACCTTGACTTTGTGATCTGAAATTCTACTCACATGATTGGGGATACTTGATTACCCTATAGTCCAAGTTTCATTGACTCAGAACTTATACTTTAAAAATTATATCAAAAATTCAAAAACTTAACCTTAGGTTAAGTTTTCAATGATGATGCTACAACATAGTCCAAGTCTGTTGACCTGAAATGACCTTTGACCTTGACTTTGTGATCTGAAATTCTACTCACATGATTGGGGATACTTGATTACCCTATAATCCAAGTTTCATTGACTAAGAACCTATACTTTAAAAATTATATCAAAAATTCAAAAACTTAACCTTAGGTTAAGTTTTTGATGTTGACGCCGTCGCCGTCGCCGCCGCCGCCGCCGTCGCCGCCGCCGTCACCGGAAAAGCGGCGCCTATGTCTCGCTTTTTGCTACGCAGGCGAGACAAAAAATGAACCAAAATAGAGGTAGACACATCATTAACATACTGATAGAAAACATGTGAATAAAAGGATAATTATCAACCTCCAAAAAGTGGACAGGGTGGTGCGGGAAGAATGTTCAAAAGTTTTTCTACGTAGTTTTCAAGGAAATGTTTTCCTCTGCCCATATCTTTCACAACCTTGGCCCTTCGATACCAACAATGAAATTTCGCCATACAGATATATATGATTGATTAGGATTTACTCATATATTTACTTATGAGATTTCCCAGGCAATTTTCATATTGAAGACATTAGCATACCTGCCAACAATTGAAAATAAGAATTAGGAATTTTTTAGCACTGTATGCCTTCAAAAATAAGAAATCACAATTGCCCTAAAAATCCAGAAAATCATAATATTCCAGATTATTCGGAAGGGTTGGCAGGTATGCATTAGGTTGTTCAATGTTCCAACTTCCAAGCAATTCTGCCATTTAAAAATTGTAACCATGAATGAAAACATAAATCTTCCTCACATGAATTCTGTCGACAGTGATAGAGCCAGGATCTTGATCTTCAGCAGACATCTGTCTGTCCTGATACAATGAACCAATCAGACGCCATGTTGCTTTCTCCTGGGTCAGCAGGCGCAGCACCTGAAGGGTGCGGGAAAAGCTGCAACAAATATGAAATAAAGCTACACAAATAGTAATTGATACAAAAAGCTAAATCCCCAGGCAAAACTTTTTCCAGTGACTTTAACAAAGAGTCTTGCCCTTTCAAAACTTTGTTCATCTCCATCAATATCCTCATATGATTTATTTGCATTTACAAAGTCCATTCCCAGCTTTTCAGTCTCTATCTCCATCTTTTTAGGGATAATAACCAGAACAATTATAGTGTTACTCTTAAAAGGAAGGTAGTAATAGTATGAAATCACGCAACAAATTAGTAAACTGATGTGCTTAATTAATGCAAAGTCATTGTGAATATACTTACTCCACATAAGATTATGTCATCAAGTCGATAGTTATTTTTGGGGTCAACAACTTCTGATTTTGAAAGCTTTAGATTTCAAGTTTTAAGAGAGCTGTTACTCCTCTGACGGACACTAAATAGCATATAATTGATACAATTGTAATCTATGCCTTATAAGCTTTCTGTTGATATATAGTTCATCTTTCAATATTTGTTTCACTTCCAAAAGGGTCTTTAAAGCCCTTCTGCACTAGTTTAGCATGAAGGGATTAGACCACCCTGCATGGTCAATGGCAGGTGGTTATCTCATCATATCAGCTTTCAATTAACATGAGAAAAAGAGGATCATGGGGGACCAACGGGCACCGCTTAGGCATTGTTTTGTATATAAAGGGAGCAAGTAGCTACAAGTAGTGCAGTGGGGCTGTAATTGCATTATTTTATCTTCGTTGATTACCTTTTCTGACTGGGTAGAGTTTTGGTCATGAGTCTGTCCAGCATGGTGACCTGTTCATGACAGAGACGTTCATACTCGGACACCAAGGCAAAGACATCGGTCAAGGATTGGTGTTTCTTGAAGGCATTCAGGAATTCATCAAACAACCCTTCCGTTGCTGCAGATTGTAAAAAGGAAAAATAGCGCTCAATACAACAACAATGTGTCTAAACGCTTTACAGATATACTATTACCCCGGTCATCCGATTCAGGCTTACCCCCACACAATGTATGCACATTCTCCACTCTCTGAGGAGCATTTCGGCCAGTCACCATTTTACAAACGCACACTTGCTCATCTAACCACATTAATTTTAACCATTTAACAATTGGGTGGAGAGTGGCAAATATAGATTAATGTCTTGCCAAAGGACATTAGTGCCGCGGTGGGAGTGGAACCCTGTACCTTGTGATCGGCAGTCGAGTGACTTATCCACTAGACCACAACACCACAATATAAGTCCGTTTATTACTCACCTAGTTGTCCTGGATCTTCTTGCAGCAGGAGATTCGCCCTTGTCATGTCCATGGTGACCCCTGTTTGATCCAGCATAGAGTTATCATACTGAGGACTGGACAGCATAGAGGCTTGCAGGTTGCGGGTCGGCTCACCCATCGACATTGAAAGCTGCATTTTGCAAACAGAGTAATTTAATGGCACATTGTCGATGTGTTGGGCAATTACGATCATTCTGATTATGAATGTCCGACTTGCTGCATAAATAAATGCTTGTTTGAATATGATGCGGTAAACCACGTTTCTTTTTCAAAATTAAATAATAACATAAAAGTAATAGGCTTTACATTTCTGTATCGCCTTATGACCTTTGTTGCACCCAGTTACTATTCATAAAAAATAATAAAAACAGCTGTGTGAGTTATAATATGTAATACTATGATTGCAGGGCCCTCAGGGAGAACACTATGAATACTGATGAGGCTACCCTGGGTAAAGAAGACATATTATTATTATAATCAGGGGTGATAGTGATCACTAAAAAAAAAATAGGTTTTTTGTTTTCCCCTCAAACACGCCCCCCTTGAGTAAAAAAAAAAAGGAGGATTCGCGGGGAAAAAACGGCATCTGACAACATTCCCCCCTTTCGAGTAAGAAGATAGGGGGAAAAAATAGGGCAAAATAGGGAAGAATAGAGAAAATAAGAGGGAAATCGGGAAAATCAGGATAAAAAAAAGGGAAAAAAAAAAAAAATTAATCGGGAAGAAAAAAAAAAAAATCAGGAAAAAATCAGGAAAAATCCAAAAAAAAATCGGGAAACCGATTTAAATCGTTTTTTTATCAGGCCTGTATAATATAACACATTTTGATACAAAAAAGAAATTTTTTAATTCTTCATAAAATTCATTTTAACCCCATAGATTATAAACACATTTTAATATTGGATAACAATTATTGGTATTATGGTAAGAAGAATATTAGGAATGAAGGATATCAGTGGGATGACAGGGATTTAGTTGTAGCTTACCTTGGCTGACGGAGTAAGAAAGGATCTCGCTGGTGTGAATCCAACTGTGTCTGAAACATCAAACTCTGATGTCATGGGTGGCTTCTGAGGTGTATCTGGCAAAACGAAATAGAAAGGGGGGGGGGGGGTAAAACATTTTAATCTCAGCAATGAGAGAGAGAGAGAGAGTGGGAAAGAGAATAAACAGAGAAAATCCCACCATGCTTTATTCTACATTTGTTCTACTGTACAAAGTACCCACCTTCAAATATACTCAGATATTTCATAATTTTGTCGGTCCAAATTCAAAGCAATATCCAGGGGAGGAAGCAGGTGGGGGAGGGGGAGGGGGGGGGGGGGGGGTAATTTTCAGAAAGCATTGCAACTGTCATCAATGAAATAAGTAATGCCAAAGGACTTTTTTATCCTTCAATTTAGTACTTAAATGATATGCGATATCTGACTTATAGAGTTAATTCTCTACTGATGTTAGTATCCCATTGAGTACAAAGCCCAAGAAAATGTATGCTGGGGTCTGTATGAAATGAGCATCATACCAAAACTACAAATTGTCTTTGAAGGATTAAAGATTAAAGATACAATGTAGTCAGAAGGGCAGCCAGTATTAATTTCAATGAAATATTAATTCATTCACTTGCCCTGGGGCCGTATTCTGAACCCTGTGTTATCTCTAATATTGTTGTATCTTTGGAGATAAGATAAAGTTGGTATTCTGAACATTGTTGTAACTTTTGTTGTATCTTTTGTTGTATCTTTTCTCTCATCTGTTTGGTCGCGCCTGCGTTCAAACTTTTGTGCGCTTGAAATGGCGCTTAATCCTCATTTGCATATGCGCCAGAGAGATAATATGACAACATTGACAAGATAATTGGTATTCTGAAAATTGTTGTATCTTTTATCTTATCTTATCTTGCATGGTATTTACAACAGGTAGGGGGTTGTTGTATTTTTCGTTGTGATATAATGGCGGCAATATTTCTTGCCCAGAACCAACTTCGTGCCAATAGACGAGTTAGAAGAAGATTGTGTGTTGACCGGAAACATCACAGATGGGAACTTTCTAAGAAATTACATGCTAGGATATGAAGATTTTAATGCTCTCATCTTAACCAATATAGTGAAAGCCTGATTTGTCTTCATGATCCACATGCAGCGCATATGATGATGCGCGTAATAAGCGCTCAAATAACTAATTACGCCCAAGATTAGTATGTGCTAGGCGCATCTTCAGATGTGGCATTAAGTATTCCTATTGGTTGACCTACTTATCATGCTTATATAAAACAGATTTTGATTGGTAGGGTCCATACAAATGGGCGTGTCAACAGTGGTCAAAGATAAGATAGAAGCGGTCCTTCAAGAGATAACACAGGGATAAAATGATGTTCAGAATACCAACTTACAACAATATTAGCGCCGTGTTATCTCTGGAAGATACAACAAAAGATAACACAAAACTTACAACAATGTTCAGAATACCACCCCTAGTCTATAAATAAATTTGATTATGACTTACATGTTCTGCGCTTCATCTCACTTGCAGGTGTTCTTGCTGTTTGGTTGAAAGGCCATACTCCTGGGGCAGGTGTACCTTGTAAGCCGGTTGCTTGCTCCAGCATTCCCATTGCTGTGACACATAGTCAAGGACAAACAAAGGGTTATACTGGGAGGCTTATTGTGTCATCCTCACTGACAGCCCACAAGACCAAATACCACAGTTTCTGCACTTTAATAAATGTATATTATATATTGTTATAAACTTTAGAAAAGATGCCAAAAGTGTCATAAGACCAACAATGTTGGTTTCCTGGGTCATTTGTCTACCAAGCATTTGATCTTGTGAATCTGACAAATTTTCTAAAGATTCATTCTTGCATGCTGTATTAAAATGGATTGTTGCCAAATATATTTACGTAATTTTCATATCTTTTCCAAGCTAACTTCTGTGGGTTAGTGTACCAGTACTGACCTCCTGTGCTAAGTGATGAACTTGTGTGCAAGCTGTACAAAGTATGCCATATCAAAATATCTTTCTGCTCTGTTTAATTGAACAAGAGTGCTGTTAAAGGTAAATTCACCAAAACACTTTTGCATTAGTTGTTCCTCAACTTGCCATGCCTATTACAACCACACACAAATATGATACTTCATTCCTAAAAAAATGAATTGCAAACATGATTCCAAATGATTTTTCCTTGAAAATGCAAATAAGCTCTTAACTTAATTTTAAGTGTAAAGGGAAGTATTATGGTTTTAATCAAAGAACAGTAAATATGAACTTGATGAAATTCGTTTCTGAAGGATACATTTTCTGATGCGGTCATTCTGCAAGACATTGCTCCGCAGCTCTTCTCTCGGTTCTATCGATCTGTCTAGGATGCTGAATGAAAGATCACCTTGTCTGCAAAGAAGAAAAGACAAAGGAACGTTCTCAAGACAACTACTGGGATTTTAATCACACCATATACGAGACACGGTTATCATTTGAATATTTGTTGAACAGTATAACTGTATACAGCATTTATTGTTTCATGCCATAGATAATTAGAACGTAATGTTCAACAGTGTAATACGCATCTTAACATAATAACAACAACTTTTAATGGAATTTACACTAAATAGACCAAGGGACAGATCTTGAAGCAAAGAAAAAAAATGCTTCACAATCAAAGTACACATTGCAAAACGACTAATATACATGTTTACCAAACAATTATAAACAAATGCGCCTCACGATTTCAACATTTTAATTTTGTCGTCCATCATTTTCCCTTTTTCTGGCAGTAAATATAAATACAGTCTTTCTTATTGTACAGGCAAAGTAATCATGACTATTTCTGAAATGAGTTCTAGAATGGAGGCAAACAAATCGGTCAAATTAAAAAAATGTGACCATGCATCATTCTTTCTACCATGCCTACCATGCAAACATGTTTCTGTCAACAATTGAAAAGTTGATAACAGCTGGAAGTGATATTGCACTGCCGAGATACCTGCACCTGTGTATCTCTGTGATGTCATTAAAAGGAAATGGCGGCCCCCATGACTGTGTGATTCTTGGCATTTTGGTTGTCTTTTTGCTTATCTCTCGACTTAACATTCATTTTGTAGACCCTGTGTATAAAAGAAATACTTCCATGTTTTGGGGCTCGTGCATTAGTGATATAAGCACTGCACTCGGTTAATTCGCAGTGAGCCAGATAATGAACTCAACAAGTACCGGTATCCGATTGTGACTTAACTTAGGTGCATTGCATATTCACTATGAAATGTACTCGCAAACATGAATTATTTGTATTTTAACTTACCTCCCCTGACGTCTGTTATCTCTCCTTTGATCAATAGACCTGTTCATCGTGTGTGGGTCAAAGGTGGTGTCTGGCCTCTGCGAATACTGAAGAATAAAAGCATGAATAAGTACATTTAGTATAGGAATCTCTACTGCTCTGTAGATGAATGGTTATCTTACACCAACAGTTGCCATGATTGTTTTTTGGAAATAAATTTGTTGTGAATATGACGACTTGTGCAATACTCGGGTAGAAACGTGTTCAGACAGCTTGAACTTGAAAATGAAGAAACTAGAATATAGATTTGATGACAAAACATGATGAACAATAGGTGCGTGAATTGAAGTGAGCGACTGTAATCTCAGATCCTCATTAAATTCATGCAAGTAATTCACATCATGAATTGATGATCTTTACGATTGCTAACTTCACGCAGCTCAGGTGCGCGTGCGTGTGCCTGCCCGAAACCATCGTCGGCATGTAGATCTAGATCTACTTGTAGTTGTATTCTGCAGAGGTTTGGTGTGAAACCTGTGAGAAAGTGTATAACTAATGTCTTTATTTTTGGAGAAATAAAAAGATAAGAAAATTTACACGAAACAGGTAGGAAACGACTTTTATAAAATCATCATGATCATCATGACCATTAATTATTTCAACAATTGTTGAAGATTTAGTTGATTTTTTGTATGTTATAGTAGGGTATCTCCACGTTGGAGTCACGGGTAATGGTATCGAAAGTATGGTCATAGTTCTGAACAAGCGCCAGAACAATGACATGTCAATATCAGACTCAATCATTCATTGAATCAATCATGATTCAATGTCAACGATTCTTCTTTTTTCTTTCTCCAGATGCAAGACAGCACGAGCAAACTGTATATTTATACCACGTTAGTGTATCATCGTACCTTGTGCTTGTCTCAAGTGCGGGGTGTACAGTTCAAGCAAAAAACCCTCTAGATACAACAGAGTACAAGAACTCTATGTGCAGCTAAAAACATTTCAACATTGATGTCACCACCAATGACAT